>JASVEB010000017.1:666370-668870 GCA_036983795.1 Megachile lagopoda
GACAGAGACAGAGACAGAGACAGAGACAGAGACAGAGACAGAGACAGAGACAGAGACAGAGACAGAGACAGAGACAGAGACAGAGACAGAGACAGAGACAGAGACAGAGACAGAGACAGAGACAGAGACAGAGACAGAGACAGAGACAGAGACAGAGACAGAGACAGAGACAGAGACAGAGACAGAGACAGAGACAGAGACAGAGACAGAGACAGAGACAGAGACAGAGACAGAGACAGAGACAGAGACAGAGACAGAGACAGAGACAGAGACAGAGACAGAGACAGAGACAGAGACAGAGACAGAGACAGAGACAGAGACAGAGACAGAGACAGAGACAGAGACAGAGACAGAGACAGAGACAGAGACAGAGACAGAGACACAGAGACGGAGGCAGAGACAGAGACAGAGACAGAGACAGAGACAGAGGCACAGACAGAGACAGAGACAGAGACAGAGACAGAGACAGAGACAGAGACAGAGACAGAGACAGAGACAGAGACAGAGACAGAGACAGAGACAGAGACAGAGACAGAGACAGAGACAGAGACAGAGACAGAGACAGAGACAGAGACAGAGACAGAGACAGAGACAAAGACAGAGACAGAGACAGAGACAGAGACAGAGACAGAGACAGAGACAGAGACAGAGACAGAGACAGAGACAGAGACAGAGACAGAGACAGAGACAGAGACAGAGACAGAGACAGAGACAGAGACAGAGACAGAGACAGAGACAGAGACAGAGACAGAGACAGAGAAAGAGACAGAGACAGAGACAGAGACAGAGACAGAGACAGAGACAGAGACAGAGACAGACAGAGACAGAGACAGAGACAGAGACAGAGACAGAGACAGAGACAGAGACAGAGACAGAGACACAGAGACAGAGACAGAGACAGAGACAGAGACAGAGACAGAGACAGAGACAGAGACAGAGACAGAGACAGAGACAGAGACAGAGACAGAGACAGAGACAGAGACAGAGACAGAGACAGAGACAGAGACAGAGACAGAGACAGAGACAGAGACAGAGACAGAGACAGAGACAGAGACAGAGACAGAGACAGAGACAGAGACAGAGACAGAGACAGAGACAGAGACAGAGACAGAGACAGAGACAGAGACAGAGACAGAGACAGAGACAGAGACAGAGACAGAGACAGAGACAAAGACAGAGACAGAGACAGAGACAGAGACAGAGACAGAGACAGAGACAGAGACAGAGACAGAGACAGAGACAGAGACAGAGACAAAGACAGAGACAGAGACAGAGACAAAGACAGAGACAAAGACAGAGACAAAGACAGAGACAAAGACAGAGACAAAGACAGAGACAAAGACAGAGACAAAGACAGAGACAAAGACAGAGACAAAGACGGAGACAAAGACAGAGACAGAGACAGAGACAAAGACAGAGACAAAGACAGAGACAAAGACAGAGACAAAGACAGAGACAAAGACAGAGCCAAAGACAGAGACACAGACGGAGACAAAGACAGAGACAAAGACAGAGACAAAGACACAGACAAAGACAGAGACAAAGACAGAGACAAAGACAGAGACAAAGACAGAGACAAAGACGGAGACAGAGACAGAGACAAAGACGGAGACAAAGACGGAGACAAAGACTGAGACAAAGACAGAGACAAAGACAGAGACAAAGACAGAGACAAAGACAGAGACAGAGACAGAGACAGAGACAGAGACAAAGACAGAGACAAAGACAGAGACAAAGACAGAGACAAAGACAGAGACAAAGACGGAGACAAAGACGGAGACAAAGACTGAGACAAAGACAGAGACAAAGACAGAGACAAAGACGGAGACAGAGACAGAGACAGAGACAGAGACAGAGACAGAGACAGAGACAGAGACAGAGACAGAGACAAAGACGGAGACAAAGACAGAGACAAAGACGGAAACAAAGACGGAGACAAAGTCAGAGGCAAAGACAGAGACAAAGACGAGACAAAGACAGAGACAAAGACAGAGACAAAGACAGAGACAAAGACAGAGACAAAGACGAGACAAAGACAGAGACAGAGACAGAGACAAAGACGAGACAAAGACAGAGACAAGACGAGACAAAGACAGAGACAAGACAGAGACAAAGACAGAGACAGAGACAGAGACAAAGACAGAGACAAAGACGGAGACAAGACAGAGACAGAGACAGAGACAAAGACAGAGACAAAGACAGAGACAAAGACAGAGACAAAGACAGAGACCAAGACAGAGACAAAGACAGAGACAGAGACAGAGACAAAGACAGAGACAGAGACAGAGACAGAGACAGAGACAGAGACAAAGACAGAGACAAAGACAGAGACAAAGACAGAGACAAAGACGGAGACAAAGACAGAGACAAAGACAGAGACAGAGACGGAGACAAAGACAGAGACAGAGACAGAGACAAAGACGGAGACAGAGACGGAGACAGAGACAGAGACAAAGACAGAGACAGAGACAGAGACAGAGACAGAGACAGAGACAGAGAC
>JASVEB010000017.1:671370-726953 GCA_036983795.1 Megachile lagopoda
CAGAGACAGAGACAGAGACAGAGACAGAGACGGAGACAAAGACGGAGACAAAGACGGAGACAAAGACGGAGACAAAGACAGAGACAGAGACAGAGACAGAGACAGAGACAGAGACAGAGACAGAGACAAAGACAGAGACAGAGACAGAGGCAGAGACAGAGACAGAGACAGAGACAGAGACAGAGACAGAGACAGAGACAGAGACAGAGACAGAGACAGAGACAGAGACAGAGACAGAGACAGAGACAGAGACAGAGACAGAGACAGAGACAGAGACAGAGACAGAGACAGGGACAGAGACAGAGACAGAGACAGAGACAGAGACAGAGACAGAGACAGAGACAGAGACAGAGACAGAGACAGAGACAGAGACAGAGACAGAGACAGAGACAGAGACAGAGACAGAGACAGAGACAGAGACAGAGACAGAGACAGAGACAGAGACAAAGACAGAGACAAAGACAGAGACAAAGACAGAGACAAAGACGGAGACAGAGACGGAGACAAAGACGGAGACAAAGACAGAGGCAAAGACAGAGACAAAGACGGAGACAAAGACGGAGACAAAGACGGAGACAAAGACGGAGACAAAGACGGAGACAAAGACGGAGACAAAGACGGATACAAAGACAGAGACAAAGACGGAGACAAAGACAGACAAAGACAGAGACAAAGACAGAGACAAAGACAGAGACAAAGACAGAGACAAAGACAGAGACAAAGACAGAGACAAAGACAGAGACAAAGACAGAGACAAAGACAGAGACAAAGACAGAGACAAAGACAGAGACAAAGACAGAGACAAAGACAGAGACAAAGACAGAGACAACGACAGAGACAAAGACAGAGACAAAGACAGAGACAAAGACAGAGACAAAGACGGAGACAAAGACGGAGACAAAGACGGAGACAAAGACAGAGACAAAGACGGAGACAGAGACAGAGACAAAGACAGAGACAAAGACAGAGACAAAGACAGAGACAAAGACAGAGACAAAGACAGAGACAAAGACAGAGACAAAGACAGAGACAAAGACAGAGACAAAGACGGAGACAAAGACTGAGACAAAGACAGAGACGAAGACAGAGACAAAGACAGAGACAAAGACAGAGACAAAGACAGAGACAAAGACAGAGACAAAGACAGAGACAAAGACAGAGACAAAGACAGAGACAAAGACAGAGACAAAGACAGAGACAAAGACAGAGACAAAGACAGAGACAAAGACGGAGACAAAGACGGAGACAAAGACAGAGACAAAGACAGAGACAAAGACTGAGACAAAGACAGAGACAAAGACAGAGACAAAGACAGAGACAAAGACAGAGACAAAGACAGAGACAAAGACAGAGACAAAGACAGAGACAAAGACAGAGACAAAGACAGAGACAAAGACAGAGACAAAGACAGGGACAAAGACAGAGACAAAGACAGAGACAAAGACAGAGACAAGGACAGAGACAAAGACGGAGACAAAGACGGAGACAAAGACGGAGACAAAGACAGAGACAAAGACAGAGACAAAGACAGAGACAAAGACAGAGACAAAGACAGAGACAAAGACAGAGACAAAGACAGAGACAAAGACAGAGAGAAAGACAGAGACAGAGACAGAGACAAAGACAGAGACAAAGACAGAGACAAAGGCGGAGACAAAGACGGAGACAAAGACAGAGACAAAGACAGAGACAAAGACAGAGACAAAGACAGAGACAAAGACAGAGACAAAGACAGAGACAGAGACGGAGACAGAGACAGAGACAGAGACAGAGACAGAGACAGAGACAGAGACAGAGACAGAGACAGAGACAGAGACAGAGACAGAGACAGAGACAGAGACAGAGACAGAGACAGAGACAGAGACAGAGACAGACACAGAGACAGAGACAGAGACAGAGACAGAGACAGACACAGAGACAGAGACAGAGACAGAGACAGAGACACAGACAGACACAGAGACAGAGACAGAGACAGAGACAGAGACAGAGACAGAGACAGAGACAGAGACAGAGACAGAGGCTGAGACAGAGACAGAGACAGTGACAGACATAGAGACAGAGACAGAGACACAGACAGAGACAGAGACAGAGACAGAGACAGAGACAGAGACAGAGACAGAGACAGAGACAGAGACAGAGACAGAGACAGAGACAGAGACAGAGACAGAGACAGAGACAGAGACAGAGACAGAGACAGAGACAGAGACAGAGACAGAGACAGAGACAGAGACAGAGACAGAGACAGAGACAGAGACAGAGACAGAGACAGAGACAGAGACAGAGACAGGCGCAGAGACAGAGACAGAGACAGAGACAGAGACAGAGACAGAGACAGAGACAGAGACAGAGACAGAGACAGAGACAGAGACAGAGACAGAGACAGAGACAGAGACAAAGACAGAGACAAAGACAGAGACAAAGACAGAGACAAAGACAGAGACAAAGACAGAGACAAAGACGGAGACAAAGACGGAGACAAAGATGGAGACAAAGACGGATACAAAGACGGAGACAGAGACAGAGACAAAGACAGAGACAAAGACAGAGACAAAGACAGAGACAAAGACAGAGACAAAGACAGAGACAAAGACGGAAACAAAGACGGAGACAAAGGCGGAGACAAAGACGGAGACAAAGACAGAGACAAAGACGGAGACAAAGACGGAGACAAAGACGGAGACAAAGACGGAGGCAAAGACGGAGACAAAGACGGAGACAAAGACGGAGACAGAGACAGAGACAATGACAGAGACAAAGACGGAGACAAAGACGGAGACAAAGACGGAGACAAAGACTGAGACAAAGACGGATACAAAGATGGAGGCAAAGACGGAGACAAAGACGGAGACAAATGCAGAGACAAAGACGGAGACAAAGACAGAGACAGAGACAAAGACAGAGACAGAGACAGAGACAAAGACGGAGACAAAGACGAAGACAAAGACAGAGACAAAGACAGAGACAAAGACAGAGACAAAGACGGAGACAAAGACGGAGACAAAGACGGAGACAAAGACGGAGACAAAGACAGAGACAAAGACAGAGACAATGACAGAGACAAAGACGGAGACAAAGACGGAGACAAAGACGGAGACAAAGACGGAGACAAAGACGGATACAAAGACGGAGACAAAGACGGAGACAAAGACGGAGACAAAGACGGAGACAAAGACAGAGACAGAGACAGAGACAGAGACAGAGACAGAGACAGAGACAGAGACAAAGACGGAGACAAAGACGGAGACAAAGACGGAGACAAAAACGGAGACAAAGACAGAGACAAAGACGGAGACAAAGACAGAGACAAAGACGGAGACAAAGACAGAGACAAAGACAGAGACAAAGACGGACACAAAGACGGAGACAAAGACAGAGACAGAGACAGAGACAGCGACGGAGACAAAGAAGGAGACAATGACGGAGGCAAAGACCGAGACAAAGACGGTGACAAAGACAGAGACAAAGACAGAGACAAAGACAGAGACAAAGACAGAGACAAAGACAGAGACAAAGACAGAGACAAAGACAGAGACAAAGACAGAGACAAAGACAGAGGCAAAGACAGAGAGAAAGACGGAGACAAAGACGGAGACGAAGACGGAGGCAAAGACAGAGACAGCGACGGAGACAGAGACAGAGGCAAAGACGGAGACAAAGACGGAGACAAAGACGGAGACAAAGACGGAGACAAAGACGGAGACAAAGACGGAGACAAAGACGGAGACAGAGACAGAGACAGAGACAGAGACAGAGACGGAGACTGAGACAGAGACAATGACGGAGACAAAGACCGAGACAAAGACGGTGACAAAGACAGAGACAAAGACAGAGGCCAAGCAGTGACAAAGACGGAGACAAAGACTGAGGCAAAGACAGACAGAAGACGAGACAAAGACGGAGACAAGACGGAGGCAATGACAGAGACAGCGACGGAGACAGAGGCAAAGACGGAGACAAAGACGGAGACAGGACGCAGTCAAAGACGGAGACAAAGACTGAGACAAGGACAGAGTCAAAGACGGAGAGAAAGACGGAGACAAAGACGGAGACAAAGATGGAGACAAAGACGGAGGCAAAGACAGAGACAAAGCCGCGGACAAAGACGAAGACAAAGACGGATACAAAGGCGGAGACAAAGACGCAGACAAAGACAGAGACGAAGACAGAGACAGTGACAGAGACAAGGACTGAGACAGAGAGAGTGACGGAGACAGAGACAGAGACAAAGACGGAGGCAGAGGCCGAGACAGAGACAGCGGCGACGAAGGAGTCAAAGACAGAGAGAAAGACGGAGACAAAGACGGAGACAAAGGCAGAGACAGAGACAGAGACAGAGACAGAGACAGAGAAAGAGACAGAGACAAAGACAGAGACAGAGACAGAGACAGAGACAGAGACAGAGACAGAGACAGAGACAGAGACAGAGACAGAGACAGAGACAGAGACAGAGACAGAGACAGCGACAGAGACAGAGACAGAGACAGAGACAGAGACAGAGACAGAGACAGAGACAGTGACAGAGACAGAGACAAAGACAGAGACAGAGACAGAGACGGAGACAAAGACGGAGACAAAGACAGAGACAAAGACGGAGACAGCGACGGAGACAAAGACAAAGACAGAGACAAAGACAGAGACAAAGACGCAGACAAAGACAGAGACGAAGACAGAGACAAAGACAGAGACGAAGACAGAGACAAAGACAGAGACAAAGACGGAGACAAAGGCGGAGACAATGACAGAGACAAAGACGGAGACAAAGACGGAGGCAAAGACAGAGACAAAGACGGAGACAAAGACGGAGACAAAGACGGAGGCAAAGACAGAGACAAAGACGGAGACAAAGACAGAGACAAAGACGGAGACAGAGACAAAGACAGAGACAAAGACAGAGACAGAGACAGAGACAGAGACAGAGACAGACACAACGACGGAGACAAAGACGGAGACAAAGACGGAGACAAAGACGGAGACAAAGACGGAGACAAAGACGGAGACAAAGACGGAGACAAAGACGGAGACAAAGACGGTGACAAAGACAGAGACAGAGACAGAGACAGAGACAGAGACAAGGACAGAGACAGAGACAAAGACGGAGACAAAGACGGAGACAAAGACGGAGACAAAGACCGAGACATAGACGGAGACAAAGACGGAGACAAAGACGGAGACAAAGACGGAGACAAAGTCAGAGACAAAGACAGAGACAAAGACAGAGACAAAGACAGAGACAAAGACGGAGACAAAGACGGAGACAAAGACGGAGACAAAGACAGAGACAAAGATAGAGACAAAGAAGAGACAAAGACAGAGACAAAGACAGAGACAAAGACAGAGACAAAGACAGAGACAAAGACCGAGGCAATGCCGGAGACAAAGACGGAGGCAATGCCGGAGACAAAGACGGAGACAAAGACGGAGGCAAAGACGGAGACAAAAGACGGAGGCAAAGACGGAGACAAAGACGGAGACAAAGACGGAGACAAAGACGGAGACAAAGACGGAGGCAAAGACGGAGACAAAGACAGAGACAGAGACAGAGACAGAGACAGAGACAGAGACAAAGACAGAGACAAAGACAGAGACAGAGACAGAGACAGAGACAGAGACAGAGACAGAGACAGAGACAGAGACAGAGACAGAGACAGAGACAGAGACAGAGACAGAGACAGAGACAGAGACAGAGACAGAGACAGAGACAGAGACAGAGACAGAGACAGAGACAGAGACAGAGACAGAGACAGAGACAGAGACAGAGGCAGAGGCAGAGACAGAGGCAGAAACAGAAGCAGAGACACAGACAGAGACACAGATACAGTGACAGTGACACAGAGAGAGACAGAGACAGAGACAGAGTCAGAGGCAGAGACATAGACAGAGACAGAGACAGAGACACAGAGATGGAGACAGAGACGGAGACAGAGGCAGAGGCAGAGACAGAGTGACAGAGATTCAGAAACTGGCACACAGAGACGGAGACAGAGACAGAGACAGAGACAGAGATATAGACAGAGACAGAGACAGAGACTGAGACAGAGACAGAGACAGAGACAGAGACAGAGACAGAGACAGAGACAGAGACAGAGACAGAGACAGAGACTGAGACAGAGACAGAGACAGAGACAGAGACAGAGACAGAGGCAGAGACAGAGGCAGAGACAGAGGCAGAGACAGAGAGAGAGACACAGAGACGGAGGCAGAGACAGAGACAGAGACACAGAGTCAGAGATAGAGGCACAGACAGAGACAGAGGCACAGAGTCAGATATAGAGACACAGACAGAGGCAGGGACGGAGACAGACACAGAGACAGAGACAGAGACAGAGACACAGAGTCAGATATAGAGACACAGACAGAGGCAGGGACGGAGACAGACACAGAGACAGAGACAGAGACAGAGACAAAGACAGAGACAGAGACAGAGACAGAGACAGAGACAGAGACAGAAACAGAGACAGAGACAGAGACAGAGACAGAGACAGAGACAGAGACAGAGACAGAGACAGAGACACAGACAGAGACAGAGACAGAGACAGAGACAGAGACAGAGACAGAGACAGAGACAGAGACAAAGACAGACATAGAGACAGAGACAGAGACACAGACAGAGACAGAGACAGAGACAGAGACAGAGACAGAGACAGAGACAGAGACAGAGAGAGAGGCAGAGACAGAGACAGAGACACAGCTACATAGACAGAGACAGAGAAAGAGACAGAGACAGAGGCAGAGACAGGGTCACAGACAGAGACAGAGACAGAGACAGAGACAGAGACAGAGACAGAGACAGAGACAGAGACAGAGACAGAGACAGAGACAGAGACAGAGACAGAGACAGAGACAGAGACAAAGACAGAGACAGAGACAGAGACAGAGACAGAGACAGAGACAGAGACAGAGACAGAGACAGAGACAGAGACAGAGACAGAGACAGAGACAGAGACAGAGACAGAGACAGAGACAGAGACAGAGACAGAGACAGAGACAGAGACAGAGACAAAGGCAGGAACAAAGACAGAGGCAAAGACAGAGACAAAGACGGAGATAGAGACGGAGACAAAGACGGAGGAAAAGACAGAGGCAAAGACAGAGACAAAGACGGAGACAAAGACGGAGACAAAGACGGAGACAAAGACGGAGACAAAGACACAGACAAAGACGGAGACAAAGACGGATACAAAGAGAGAGACAAAGACGGAGACAAAGGCGGATGTAAAGACGGAGACAGAGACAGGGACAAAGAAAGGGACAAAGACAGAGACAAAGACAGAGACAAGGACAGAGATAAAGACGGAGACAAAGACGTTGACACAGACGGAGACAAAGACAGACACAAAGACGGGCAAAGTCGAAGACAAAGACAGAGACAAAGACAGAGACAAAGACAGAGGCAACGACAGCGACAAAGACAGAGACAAAGACGGATACGAAGACAGAGACAAAGACGGAGACAAAGGCGGAGATAAAGACGGAGACAAAGACAGAGACAAAGACGGAGACGAAGACAGAGACAAAGACAGAGTCAAAGACAGAGACAAAGACAGAGATAAAGACAGAGACAAAGACAGAGACAAAGACAAAGACAAAGACAGAGAGAAAGGCGGAGACAAAGACGGATACAAAGACTGAGGCAAGGACCTTTGCCAAAGACGCAGACAAAAGACGGAGACTAAGGCAGTGACAAGCACAGAGACGAAGACAGAGACAAAGACACAGACAAAGACAGAGAGAAAGACGGAGACAAAGAAGGAGACAAAGACGGACACAAAGACGGAGACAAAGACAGAGACAAAGAAGGGCAAAGACGAAGACAAAGGCAGAGACAAAGACGGAGACAAAGACGGAGACAAAGACGGAGACAAAGACGAAGACAAAGACAGAGACAAAGACCGGCAAAGACGAAGACAAAGACGGAGACAAAGACGAAGACAAAGATGGAGAGAAAGCCAGAGACAAAGACGGATACGAAGAGAGAGACAAAGACGGAGACAAAGGCGGAGGTAAAGACGGAGACAGAGACAGAGACAAAGAAAGGGACAAAGACAGAGACAAAGACAGAGACAAAGACAGAGACAAGGACAGAGATAAAGACGGAGACAAAGACGTTGACAAAGACGGAGACAAAGACAGACACAGAGACGGGCAAAGACGAAGACAAAGACAGAGACAAAGACGGAGACAAAGACGAAGACAAAGACGAAGACAAAGATGGAGAGAAAGCCAGAGACAGAGACGGATACAAAGACAGAGACAAAGACGGAGACAAAGGCGGAGATCAAGACGGAGACAGAGACAGAGACAAAGAAAGAGACCAAGACAGAGACAAAGACAGAGACAAAGACAGAGACAAAGACACAGGCAGAGACGGAGACAGAGACAGTGACAGAGACAGAGAGAGAGACAGAGACAGAGACAGAGACAGAGACAGAGACAGAGACAGAGACAGAGACAGAGACAGAGACGGAGACAGAGACATAGGTAGACACGGAGTCAGACACAGAGACAGAGAGAGACACAGAGGCGGAGACACCGAGACACAGAGACCGAGACTGATACAGTGACAGAGACCCAGACAGACACAGAGACAGAGACAGAGACACAGACAGAGACAGAGACAGAGGCTCATACAGAGACAGATACAGAGGCTGATACAGTGACAGAGACAGAGACAGAGACAGAGACAGAGACAGAGACACAGCTACATAGACAGAGACAGAGAAAGAGACAGAGACAGAGACAGAGACAGAGACAGAGACAGAGACAGAGACAGAGACAGAGAGAGAGACAGAGGCAGAGACAGAGACAGAGAAAGAGACAGAGACAGAGACAGAGACAGAGACAGAGACAGAGACAGAGACAGAGACAGAGACAGAGACAGAGACAGAGACAGAGACAGAGACAGAGAAAAAGGCAGACAGGGACAGAGACAGAGACAGAGACAGAGACAGAGACAGAGACAGAGACAGAGACAGAGACAGAGACAGAGACAGAGACAGAGACAGAGACAGAGACAGAGACAGAGACAGAGACAGAGACAAAGACAGGAACAAAGACAGAGGCAAAGACAGAGACAAAGACGGAGACAAAGACGGAGACAAAGACGGATACAAAGAGAGAGACAAAGACGGAGACAAAGGCGGATGTAAAGACGGAGACAGAGACAGGGACAAAGAAAGGGACAAAGACAGAGACAAAGACAGAGACAACGACAGCGACAAAGACAGAGACAAAGACGGATACGAAGACAGAGACAAAGACGGAGACAAAGGCGGAGATAAAGACGGAGACAAAGACAGAGACAAAGACGGAGACAAAGACAGAGACAAAGACGGAGACAAAGAAGGAGGCAAAGGCGGATACAAAGACGGGGACAAATACGAAGACAGAGACAGAGACAATGACAGAGACAAAGACGGAGACAAAGACGGAGGCAAAGACGGAGGCAAAGACGGAGATAAAGACGGATACAAAGATGGAGGTAAAGACGGAGGCAAAGACGGAGACAAAGACGGAGACAAAGACAGAGACAAAGAAGGGCAAAGACGAAGACAAAGACAGAGACAAAGACTGAGACAAAGACGGGGACAAAGACGAAGACAAAGACAGAGACAAAGACGGAGACAAAGACGGAGACAAAGACGGAGACAAAGAAGGAGGCAAAGGCGGATACAAAGACGGGGACAAATACGAAGACAGAGACAGAGACAATGACAGAGACAAAGACGGAGACAAAGACGGAGGCAAAGACGGAGGCAAAGACGGAGATAAAGACGGATACAAAGATGGAGGTAAAGACGGAGGCAAAGACGGAGACAAAGACGGAGACAAAGACAGAAATAGAGAGAGAGACAGAGACAGAGACAGGGACAGGGACAGAGGTAGAGACGGAGACATAGACGGAGACAAAGACGGAGACAAAAACGGGGACAAAGACAGAGGCAAAGACGGAGGCAAAGACGGAGACAAAAGACAGGGACAAATACAGAGGCGAGGGCAGAGCCAAAGACGGAGGCAAAGACGGAGTCAAAGACAGAGACAGAGACAGAGACAGCGACGGAGACTAAGAAGGAGACAATGACGGAGGCAAAGACCGAGACAAAGACGGTGACAAAGACAGAGACAAAGACAGAGGCAAAAACAGAGACAAAGACGGTGACAAAGACAGAGACAAAGACAGAGGCACAAACAGAGACAAAGACGGAAACAAAGACTGAGGCAAAGACAGACAGAAAGACGTAGACAAAGACGGAGACGAAGACGGAGGCAAAGACAGAGACAGCGACGGAGACAGAGAAGGAGGCAAAGACGGAGACAAAGACGTAGACAAAGACGGAGACAAAGACGGTGACAAAGACGGCGGCAAAGACGGAGGCAAAGACGGAGACAAAGACAGAGACAGAGACAGAGACAGCGACGGAGACAAAGAAGGAGACAATGACGGAGGCAAAGACCGAGACAAAGACGGTGACAAAGACAGAGACAAAGACAGAGGCACAAACAGAGACAAAGACGGAGACAAAGACTGAGGCAAAGACAGACAGAAAGACGTAGACAAAGACGGAGACGAAGACGGAGGCAAAGACAGAGACAGCGACGGAGACAGAGAAGGAGGCAAAGACGGAGACAAAGACGGAGACAGGACGCAGTCAAAGACGGAGACAAAGACTGAGACAAAGACAGAGTCAAAGACAGAGAGAAAGGCGGAGGCAAAGGCGGAGACAAAGAGGGAGACAAAGACGGAGGCAAAGACAAAGACAAAGCAGGGGACAAAGACGAAGACAAAGAACGATACAAAGACGGAGACAAAGACGCAGACAAAGACAGAGACGAAGACAGAGACAGTGACAGAGACAAGGACTGAGACAGAGAGTGTGACGGAGACAGAGACAGAGACAAAGACGGAGGCAGAGGCCGAGACAGAGACAGCGGCGACGACGGAGTCAAAGACAGAGAGAAAGACGGAGACAAAGATGGAGACAAAGGCAGAGACAGAGACATCAACGGAGACAGAGACAGAGACAGAGAAAGAGACAGAGACAAAGACAGAGGCAGGGACAGAGGCAGGGACAGAGACAGAGACAGAGACAGAGACAGAGACAGAGACAGAGACAGAGACAGAGACAGAGACAGAGACAGAGACAGCGACAGAGACAGAGACAGAGACAGAGACAGAGACAGAGACAGAGACAGAGACAGTGACAAAGACGGAGACAAAGACAGAGACAGAGACGGAGACAGGACGCAGACAAAGACGGAGACAAAGACAGAGACAAAGACGGAGACAGGACGCAGACAAAGACGGAAACAAAGACAGAGACAAAGACGCAGACGAAGACGGAGACAAAGACAGAGACGAAGACAGAGAAAAAGACAGAGACGAAGACAGAGAAAAAGACAGAGACAAAGACAGGGAGGGAGACAAAGGCGGAGACAATGACAGATACAAAGATGGTGGCAAAGACGGAGGCAAAGACAGAAAGAAAGTCGTAGACAAAGACGGAGAAAAAGACGGAGAAAAAGACGGAGGCAAAGACAGAGACAAAGACGGGGACAAAGACGAAGACAAAGACGGATACAAGGACGTAGACAAAGACACAGACAAAGACAGAGACAGGGACAGAAACAAGGACAGAGACAGACACAAAGACGGAGACAAAGACGGAGACAAAGACGGAGACAAGGGCGTAGACAAAGACGGAGACAAAGACGAAGACAAAGACGGATACAAAGACGGAGACAAAGACGCACACAAAGACAGTGACAAAGACGGTGACAAAGACAGAGACAGGGACAGAGACAAGGACAGAGACAGACACAAAGGCGGAGACAAAGACGGAGACAAGCGCGGAGACAAAGACGGATATAAAGACGGAGACAATGTGGGAGACAAAGACGGAGACAAAGACGGAGACAAAGTCGGAGACAAAGACAGAGACAGAGACAGCGACAAGCGACGGAGACAAAGACGGAGACAAAGATGGAGACAAAAACGGAAGCAAAGGTGGAGACAAATGACAGGGACAGAGATAGAGACAAAGACAGTGACAAAGACAGAGACAAAGACAGAGACAAAGACAGAGACAAAGACAGAGACAAAGACGGAGACAAAGACGGAGGCAATGCCGGAGACAAAGACGGAGGCGAACACGGAGGCGAAGACGGAGACAGAGACAGAGGCAAAGACGGAGGCAAAGACGGAGACAAAAGACAGGGACAAATACAGAGGCAAGGGCAGAGCCAATGACGGAGGCAAAGATGGAGTCAAAAGACAGAGACAAAGAAGGAGACAAAGGCGGAGGCAAAGACGGCGGCAGAGACGGAGACAAAGACAGAGACAAAGACAGGGACAGTGTCAGAGACAAAGGCAGCGGCGGTGACGGAGAGAGAGACTGATACAAAGGCAAGGGCAAAGGCAGAGACAAAGACGGAGACAGTGAAGGAGACAAAAACAGAGGCAAGGACGAAGACAAAGACGGTGACAAAGACAGAGACAGAGACAGAGACAGAGACAGAGACAGAGACAGAGACAGACACAGGGACAGCGACGGAGACAAAGACGGAGACAAAGACGGAGGCAAAGACGGAGGCAAAGACGGAGACAAAGACGGATCATAAGACAGAGACAGCGCCGGAGACAAAGATGGACACAAAGACGGAGGCAAAGGAGGAGGCAAAGACGGAGACAAAAGACGGAGACGAAGTCGTAGACAAAGACGGATACAAAGACGGTGACAAAGACGGCGGCAAAGACGGAGGCAAAGACGGAGTCAAAGACAGAGACAGAGACAGAGACAGCGACGGAGACTAAGAAGGAGACAATGACGGAGGCAAAGACCGAGACAAAGACGGTGACAAAGACAGAGACAAAGACAGAGGCAAAGACGGGGACAAAGACGAAGACAAAGACAGAGACAAAGACGGAGACAAAGACGGAGATAGAGACGGAGACAAAGACGGAGGAAAAGACAGAGGCAAAGCCAGAGACAAAGACGGAGACAAAGACGGAGACAAAGACGGAGCCAAAGACGGAGACAAGGACGGAGACGAAGACGGAGGCAAAGACGGAGGCAAAGACGGAGACAAAAGACGGAGACAAAGACGTAGACAAAGACGGAGACAAAGACGGTGGCAGAGACAGAGACAGAGACAGAGGCAAAGACAGAGACAAAGTCGGAGACAAAGACGGAGGCAATGCCGGACACAAAGACGGAGACAAAGAGGGAGACAAAGACGCAGACAAAGACAGAGACGGAGACAGAGACAGGGACAGAGACAAGGACAGGGACAGAGACAGTGACGGAGACAGAGGCAGAGAGAAAGACAGAGACAAAGACAGAGACAGAGACAGGGACGGGGACAGCGACGGACACAGAGGCAGAGACAAAGACAGTGACAAAGCCAGAGGCAGAGACAGAGACAGAGACAATGCCAGAGGCAGATACAGAGTCAAAGGCAGAGACAAAGACAGAGACAAAGACAGAGACAAAGACAGAGATAAAGATAGAGACAAAGACAGAGACAAAGGCGGAGACAAAGACGGAGGCAATGCCGGAGACAAAGACGGAGACAAAGACGGACACAAAGGCGGAGACAAAGACAGAGACAGTGACATCGACGGAGACAGCGACAGAGACAGATACAAAGACAGAGGCAGGGACATAGACAGAGACAGAGGCAGACACAGAGACAGCGGCGGAGACGGAGAGAGAATCAGATACAAAGACAGAGGCAGACACAGATACAAGGACGGAAGCAAAGACGGAGACAAAAGAGAGAGACAAAGACGGAGACAATGTCGGAGAAAAAGACGGAGACAAAGACGGAGACAAAGACAGAGACAGAGACAGCGACGGAGACAAAGACGGAGACAAAGACGGAGGCAATGCCGGAGACAAAGACGGAGACAAAGACGGAGGCAAAGACGGAGACAAAAGACGGAGGCAAAGACGGAGACAAAGACGGAGGCAATGCCGGAGACAAAGACGGAGACAAAGACGGAGGCAAAGACGGAGACAAAGACAGAGACAGAGGCATCAACGGAGACAGAGACAGAGACAGAGACAAAGACAGAGACAAAGACAGAGACAGAGACAGAGACAGAGACAGAGACAGAGACAGAGACAGAGACAGAGACAGAGACAGAGACAGAGACAGAGACAGAGACAGAGACAGAGACAGAGACAGAGACAGAGACAGAGACAGAGACAGAGACAGAGACAGAGACAGAGACAGAGACAGAGGCAGAGGCAGAGACAGAGGCAGAAACAGAAGCAGAGACACAGACAGAGACACAGATACAGTGACAGTGACACAGAGAGAGACAGAGACAGAGACAGAGTCAGAGGCAGAGACATAGACAGAGACAGAGACAGAGACACAGAGATGGAGACAGAGACGGAGACAGAGGCAGAGGCAGAGACAGAGTGACAGAGATTCAGAAACTGGCACACAGAGACGGAGACAGAGACAGAGACAGAGACAGAGATATAGACAGAGACAGAGACAGAGACTGAGACAGAGACAGAGACAGAGACAGAGACAGAGACAGAGACAGACACAGAGACAGAGACAGAGACAGAGACTGAGACAGAGACAGAGACAGAGACAGAGACAGAGGCAGAGGCAGAGACAGAGGCAGAGACAGAGGCAGAGACAGAGAGAGAGACACAGAGACGGAGGCAGAGACAGAGACAGAGACACAGAGTCAGAGATAGAGGCACAGACAGAGACAGAGGCACAGAGTCAGATATAGAGACACAGACAGAGGCAGGGACGGAGACAGACACAGAGACAGAGACAGAGACAGAGACACAGAGTCAGATATAGAGACACAGACAGAGGCAGGTACGGAGACAGAGACAGAGACAGAGACAGAGACAGAGAGAGAGACAGAGACAGAGACAGAGACAGAGACAGAGACAGAGACAGAAACAGAGACAGAGACAGAGACAGAGACAGAGACAGAGACAGAGACAGAGACAGAGACAGAGACACAGACAGAGACAGAGACAGAGACAGAGACAGAGACAGAGACAGAGACAGAGACAGAGAAAAAGACAGACATAGAGACAGAGACAGAGACACAGACAGAGACAGAGGTAGAGGCTCATACAGAGACAGATACAGAGGCTGATACAGAGACAGAGACAGTGACAGACATAGAGACAGAGACAGAGACACAGCTACATAGACAGAGACAGAGAAAGAGACAGAGACAGAGACAGAGACAGAGAGAGAGACAGAGACAGAGACAGAGACAGAGACAGAGAAAGAGACAGAGACAGAGACAGAGACAGAGACAGAGACAGAGACAGAGACAGAGACAGAGACAGAGACAGAGACAGAGACAGAGACAGAGACAGAGACAGAGACAGAGACAGAGACAGAGACAGAGACAGAGACAGAGACAGAGACAGAGACAGAGACAGAGACAGAGACAGAGACAGAGACAGAGACAGAGACACAGACAAAGACAGAGGCAAAGACAGAGACAAAGACGGAGATAGAGACGGAGACAAAGACGGAGGAAAAGACAGAGGCAAAGACAGAGACAAAGACGGAGACAAAGACGGAGACAAAGACGGAGACAAAGACGGAGACAAAGACACAGACAAAGACGGAGACAAAGACGGATACAAAGAGAGAGACAAAGACGGAGACAAAGGCGGATGTAAAGACGGAGACAGAGACAGGGACAAAGAAAGGGACAAAGACAGAGACAAAGACAGAGACAAGGACAGAGATAAAGACGGAGACAAAGACGTTGACACAGACGGAGACAAAGACAGACACAAAGACGGGCAAAGTCGAAGACAAAGACAGAGACAAAGACAGAGACAAAGACAGAGGCAACGACAGCGACAAAGACAGAGACAAAGACGGATACGAAGACAGAGACAAAGACGGAGACAAAGGCGGAGATAAAGACGGAGACAAAGACAGAGACAAAGACGGAGACAAAGACAGAGACAAAGACAGAGTCAAAGACAGAGACAAAGACAGAGACAAAGACAGAGACAAAGACAGAGACAAAGACAGAGACAAAGACAGAGACAAAGACGGAGACAAAGACGGAGACAAAGACGGAGGGACTAAGGCAGTGACAAGCACAGAGACGAAGACAGAGACAAAGACACAGACAAAGACAGAGAGAAAGACGGAGACAAAGAAGGAGACAAAGACGGACACAAAGACGGAGACAAAGACAGAGACAAAGAAGGGCAAAGACGAAGACAAAGGCAGAGACAAAGAAGGAGACAAAGACGGAGACAAAGACGGAGACAAAGACGAAGACAAAGACAGAGACAAAGACCGGCAAAGACGAAGACAAAGACGGAGACAAAGACGAAGACAAAGATGGAGAGAAAGCCAGAGACAAAGACGGATACGAAGAGAGAGACAAAGACGGAGACAAAGGCGGAGGTAAAGACGGAGACAGAGACAGAGACAAAGAAAGGGACAAAGACAGAGACAAAGACAGAGACAAAGACAGAGACAAGGACAGAGATAAAGACGGAGACAAAGACGTTGACAAAGACGGAGACAAAGACAGACACAGAGACGGGCAAAGACGAAGACAAAGACAGAGACAAAGACGGAGACAAAGACGAAGACAAAGACGAAGACAAAGATGGAGAGAAAGCCAGAGACAGAGACGGATACAAAGACAGAGACAAAGACGGAGACAAAGGCGGAGATCAAGACGGAGACAGAGACAGAGACAAAGACAGAGACCAAGACAGAGACAAAGACAGAGACAGAGACAGAGACAGAGACAGAGGCAGAGACAGAGACAGAGACAGAGACAGAGACAGAGAGAGAGACAGAGACAGAGACAGAGACAGAGACAGAGACAGAGACAGAGACAGAGACAGAGACAGAGACGGAGACAGAGACATAGGTAGACACGGAGTCAGGCACAGAGACAGAGGCAGAGACACAGAGGCGGAGACACAGAGACACAGAGACCGAGACTGATACAGTGACAGAGACCCAGACAGACACAGAGACAGAGACAGAGACACAGACAGAGACAGAGACAGAGACAGAGACAGAGACAGAGACAGAGACAGAGACAGAGACAGAGAGAGAGGCAGAGACAGAGACAGAGACACAGCTACATAGACAGAGACAGAGAAAGAGACAGAGACAGAGACAGAGACAGAGACAGAGACAGAGACAGAGACAGAGACAGAGACAGAGGCAGAGACAGAGACAGAGACAGAGAAAGAGACAGAGACAGAGACAGAGACAGAGACAGAGACAGAGACAGAGACAGAGACAGAGACAGAGACAGAGACAGAGACAGAGACAGAGACAGAGACAAAGACAGAGACAGAGACAGAGACAGAGACAGAGACAGAGACAGAGACAGAGACAGAGACAGAGACAGAGACAGAGACAGAGACAGAGACAAAGACAGAGACAAAGACAGAGGCAAAGACAGAGACAAAGACGGAGACAAAGACGGAGACAAAGACGGATACAAAGAGAGAGACAAAGACGGAGACAAAGGCGGATGTAAAGACAGAGACAAAGACAGAGACAAAGACAGAGACAAAGACAGAGACAAAGACAGAGACAACGACAGAGACAAAGACAGAGACAAAGACGGATACAAAGACAGAGACAAAGACGGAGACAAAGACGGAGATAAAGACGGAGACAAAGACAGAGACAAAGACAGAGACAATGACACAGAGAAAAACGGAGACAAAGACGGAGGCAAAGACGGAGACAAAGACGGAGACAAAGACAGAGACAGAGACAGAGACAGAGACAAAGACGGAGACAAAGACGGAGACAAAGACGGAGACAAAGACGGAGATAAAGACGGAGACAAAGACGGAGGTAAAGACGGAGGCAAAGACGGAGACAAAGACGGAGACAAAGACAGAGACAAAGACAGAGACAAAGACAGAGACAAAGACTGAGACAAAGACGGAGACAAAGACGAAGACAAAGACGGAGACAAAGACGGAGACAAAGACGGAGACAAAGACGGAGACAAAGAAGGAGGCAAAGACGGAGACAAAGACGGAGACAAAGACAGAGACAAAGACAGAGACAAAGACGGAGACAAAGACGGAGACAAAGACGGAGACAAAGACGGAGACAAAGACGGAGACAAAGACGGATACAAAGACGGAGGCAAAGACGGAGACAAAGACGGAGACAAAGACGGAGACAAAGACAGAGACAGAGAGAGAGACAGAGACAGAGACAGAGACAGAGACAGAGACAGAGACGGAGACAAAGACGGAGACAAAGACGGAGACAAAGACGGAGACAAAGACAGAGGCAAAGACGGAGGCAAAGACGGAGACAAAGACAGAGACAAAGACCGAGACAAAGTCGGAGACAAAGACGGAGACAAAGACAGAGACAAAGACAGAGACAATGACAGAGACAAAGACAGAGACAAAGACAGAGACAAAGACAGAGACAAAGACAGAGACAAAGACAGAGACAAAGAAAGAGACAAAGACAGAGACAAAGACAGAGACAAAGACAGAGACAAAGACAGAGACAAAGACAGAGACAAAGACAGAGACAAAGACAGAGACAAAGACAGAGACAAAGACAGAGACAAGACGAGCAAAGACGGAGACAAAGACAGAGACAAAGACGGAGACAAAGACGAGACAAAGACGAGACAAAGACGGAGACAAAGACAGAGACAAAGACGGAGACAAAGACAGAGACAAAGACGGAGACAAAGACGGAGACAAAGACGGAGACAAGACAGAGACAAAGACAGAGACAAAGACAGAGACAAAGACAGAGACAAAGACAGAGACAAAGACAGAGACAAAGACAGAGACAAAGACAGAGACAAAGACAGAGACAAAGACAGAGACAAAGACAGAGACAAAGACAGAGACAAAGACAGAGACAGAGACAGAGACACAGAGACGGAGACAGAGACGGAGACAGACAGACAGAGACAAAGACGGAGACAAAGACGGAGACAGAGACAGAGACAAAGACTGAGACAAAGACAGAGACAAAGACAGAGACAAAGACAGAGACAAAGACAGAGACAAAGACAGAGACAAAGACAGAGACAAGGACAGAGACAAAGACAGAGACAAAGACGGAGACAAAGACGAAGACAAAGATAGAGACAAAGACAGAGACAAAGTCAGAGACAAAGACAGAGACAGAGACAGAGACAGAGACAGAGACAGAGACAGAGACAGAGACAGAGACAGAGACAGAGACAGAGACAGAGACAGAGACAGAGACAGAGACAGAGACAGAGACAGAGACAGAGACAGAGACAGAGACAAGACAGAGACAGAGACAGAGACAGAGACAGAGACAGAGACAGAGACAGAGACAAAGACAGAGACAGAGACAGAGACAGAGACAGAGACAGAGACAGAGACAGAGACAGAGACAGAGACAGAGACAAAGACAGAGACAAAGACAGAGACAAAGACAGAGACAAAGACAGAGACAAAGACAGAGACAAAGACAGAGACAAAGACAGAGACAAAGACAGAGACAAAGACGGAGACAAAGACGGAGACAAAGACGGAGACAGAGACAGAGACAAAGACAGAGACAAAGACAGAGACAAAGACAGAGACAAAGACAGAGACAAAGACAGAGACAAAGACAGAGACAAAGACAGAGACAAAGACGGAGACAAAGACGGAGACAAAGACAGAGACAAAGACAGAGACAAAGACAGAGACAAAGACAGATACAAAGACGGAGACAAATACGGAGACAAAGACGGAGACAAAGACGGAGACAAAGACGCAGACAGAGACAGAGACAAAGACAGAGACAAAGACGGAGACAAAGACGGAGACAAAGACGGAGGCAAAGACGGAGACAAAGACGGAGACAAAGACAGAGACAAAGACAGAGACAGAGACAGAGACAGAGACAGAGACAGAGACAGAGACAGAGACGGAGACAAAGACGGAGACAAAGACGGAGACAAAGACGGAGACAAAGACAGAGGCAAAGACGGAGACAAAGACGGAGACAAAGACAGAGACAAAGACAGAGACAGAGGCAGAGACAAAGACAGAGACAAAGACAGAGACAAAGACAGAGACAGAGACAGAGACAGCGACGGAGACAAAGAAGGAGACAAAGACGGAGGCAAAGACCGAGACAAAGACGGAGACAAAGACAGAGACAAAGACAGAGGCAAAGACAGAGACAAAGACAGAGACAAAGACAGAGACAAAGACAGAGACAAAGACAGAGACAAAGACAGAGACAAAGACAGAGGCAAAGACAGACACAAAGACGGAGACAAAGACGGAGACGAAGACGGAGGCAAAGACAGAGACAGCGACGGAGACAGAGACAAAGACGGAGACAAAGACAGAGACAAAGACGGAGACAAAGACGGAGACAAAGACGGCGGCAAAGACGGAGACAAAGACGGAGACAAAGACAGAGACAGAGACAGAGACAGCGACGGAGACAAAGGAGACAATGACGGAGGCAAAGACCGAGACAAAGACGGAGACAAAGACAGAGACAAAGACAGAGCCAAAGACAGAGACAAAGACGGAGACAAAGACAGAGGCAAAGACAGACAGAAAGACGGAGACAAAGACGGAGACGAAGACGGAGACAAAGACGGAGACAAAGACAGAGACAAAGACAGAGACAGAGACAGAGACAGAGAAGGAGACAAAGACGGAGACAAAGACGGAGACGAAGACGCAGACAAAGACAGAGACAATAGACAGAGACAGACACGAAGACGGCTACAAAGACGGAGACAAAGACGCAGACAAAGACAGAGACGAAGACAGAGACAGTGACAGAGACAGAGACAGAGAGACGGAGACAGAGACAGAGACAGAGACAGAGACAGAGACAGAGACAGAGACAGAGACAGAGACAGAGACAAAGACGGAGACAAAGACGGAGACAAAGACGGAGACAAAGACAGAGACAGAGACAGCGACGGTGACAGCGACGGAGACAGAGACAGAGACAGAGACAGAGACAAAGACAGAGGCAGAGACAGAGACAGAGACAGAGACAGAGACAGAGACAGAGACAGAGACAGAGACAGAGACAGAGACAGAGACAGAGACAGAGACAGAGACAGAGACAGAGACAGAGACAGAGACAGAGACAGAGACAGAGACAGAGACAGAGACAAAGACGGAGACAAAGACGGAGACAAAGACGGAGACAAAGACGCAGACAAAGACGGAGACAAAGACAGAGACAAAGACGGAGACAGGACGCAGACAAAGACGGAGACAAAGACAGAGACAAAGACGGAGACAAAGACGGAGACAAAGACAGAGACGAAGACAGAGACAAAGACAGAGACAAAGACAGAGACAAAGACAGAGACAAAGACAGAGACAAAGACGGAGACAATGACAGAGACAGAGGCAGAGACGGAGACGGCGACGGAGACAAAGGCAGAGACCAGGACGGAGACAAAGACTGATACAAAGACGGATACAAAGATGGAGGCAAAGACGGAGACAGAGACAGAGAGAGAGACGGAGACAGCGACACAGAGACAGAGACAGAGACAGAGACAGAGACAGAGACAGAGACAGACACAAAGACGGAGACAAAGACAGAGACAAAGACAGAGACAAAGACAGAGACAAAGACAGAGACAAAGACAGAGACAAAGACAGAGACAAAAACAGAGACAAAGACAGAGACAAAGACAGAGACAAAGACAGAGACAAAGACAGAGACAGAGACAGAGACAAGGACAGAGACAGAGACAAAGACGGAGACAAAGACGGAGACAAAGGCGGAGACAAAGACGGAGACAAAGACGGAGACAATGACGGAGACAAAGACGGAGACAAAGACGGAGACAAAGACGGAGACAAAGACAGAGACAGAGACAGAGACAAAGACGGAGACAAAGACGGAGACAAAGACGGAGACAAAGACAAAGACAGAGACAGAGACAGAGACAAAGACAGAGACAAAGACAGAGACAAAGACAGAGACAAAGACAGAGACAAAGACAGAGACAAAGACGGAGACAAAGACGGAGACAATGTCGGAGACAAAGACGGAGACAAAGACGGAGACAAGGACAGAGACAAAGACAGAGAAAAAGACGGAGGCAAAGACGGAGACAAAGACAGAGACAAAGACAGAGACAAAGACAGAGACAAAGACAGAGACAAAGACAGAGACAAAGACAGAGACAAAGACAGAGACAAAGACGGAGACAAAGACGGAGACAGAGACAGAGACAAAGACAGAGACAAAGACAGAGACAGAGACAGAGACAGAGACAGAGACAGAGACAGAGACAAAGACAGAGACAAAGACAGAGACAAAGACGGAGACAGAGACAGAGACAAAGACAGAGACAAAGACAGAGACGAAGACAGAGACAAAGACAGAGACAGAGACAGAGACAGAGACAGAGACAGAGACAGAGACAGACAGAGACAGAGACGGAGACAGAGACAGATACATTGACGGAGACAAAGACAGAGACAAAGACGGAGACAAAGACAGAGACGGAGACAGAGACAGATACATTGACAGACACAAAGACGGCGACAAAGACGGAGGCAAAGATTGAGGCAACGACGGAGACAAAAGACAGAGACAAAGACAGAGACAGAGACAGAGACAAAAACAGAGACAAAGACGGAAACAAAGACAGAGACAAAGACAGAGACAAAGACAGAGACAAAGACAGTGACAAAGACAGAGACAAAGACGGAGACAAAGACGGAGGCAAAGACGGAGACAAAGACGGAGACAAAGACGGAGACAAAGACGGAGACAAAGACAGAGACAAAGACGGAGACAAAGACGGAGGCAAAGACAGATACAGAGACAGAGACAGAGACTGCGACGGAGACAAAGACGGAGACAAAGACGGAGGCAAAGACCGAGACAAAGACGGAGACAAAGACGGAGACAAAGACGGAGACAAAGACGGAGACAAAGACGAAGACAAAGACAGAGACAAAGACGGAGACAAAGACGGAGACAAAGACGGAGACAAAGACGGAGACAAAGACAGAGGCAAAGACAGAGACAAAGACGGAGACAAAGACGGAGACAAAGACGGAGACAAAGACGGAGACAAGGACGGAGACAAAGACGGAGACAAAGACGGAGACAAAGACGGAGACAAAGACGGAGACAAAGACGGAGACAAAGACGGAGACAAAGACAGAGACAGAGACAGAGACAGAGCCAGAGACGGAGACAAAGACAGTGACAAAGGCGGAGACAATGACGGAGACAAAGACGGAGACAAAGACGGAGACAAAGACAGAGACAGAGACAGAGACAGAGACAGAGACAGAGACAGAGACAAGGACAGAGACAGAGACAGAGACGGAGACAGAGGCAGAGACAAAGACAGAGACAGAGACAGAGACAGAGACAGAGACAGAGACAGAGACACAGACAGAGACAAAGACAGAGACAAAGACAGAGACAAAGACAGAGACAAAGACAGAGACAAAGACAGAGACAAAGACAGAGACAAAGACAGAGACAAAGACAGAGACAAAGACGGAGACAAAGACGGAGGCAATGACGGAGACAAAGACGGAGACAAAGACGGACACAAAGGCGGAGACAAAGACAGAGACAGGGACATCGACGGAGACAGGAACAGAGACAGAGACAAAGACAGAGGCAGGGACAGAGACAGAGACAGAGGCAGACACAGAGACAGCGGTGGAGACGGAGAGAGAGTCAGATACAAAGACAGAGGCAGACACAGAGACAGAGACAGAGACAGAGACAGAGACAGAGACAGAGACAGAGACAGAGACAAAGACAGAGACAAAGAGAGAGACATGGACGGAGACAAAGACGGAGACAAAGACGGAGGCAATGACGGAGACAAAGACGGAGACAAAGACGGAGACAAAGACGGAGACAAAGACGGAGGCAAAGACGGAGACAAAGACGGAGACAAATGCGGAGACAAAGACGGAGACAAAGACGGAGGCAAAGACGGAGACAAAGACAGAGACAGAGACAGAGACAGAGACAGAGACAGAGACAAAGACAGAGACAAAGACAGAGACAGAGACAGAGACAGAGACAGAGACAGAGACAGAGACAGAGACAGAGACAGAGACAGAGACAGAGACAGAGACAGAGACAGAGACAGAGACAGAGACAGAGACAGAGACAGAGACAGAGACAGAGACAGAGACAGTGACAAAGACGGAGAAAAAGACGGAGACAAAGACGGAGACAATGAGGGAGACAAAGACGGAGACAAAGACGGAGACAAAGACGGAGACAGGACGCAGACAAAGACGGAGACAAAGACAGAGACAAAGACGGAGACAAAGACGGAGACAAAGACAGAGACATAGACAGAGACAAAGACAGAGACAAAGACAGAGACAAAGACAGAGACGGAGACAAAGACAGAGACAAAGACAGAGACAAAGACAGAGACAAAGACGGAGGCAAAGACAGAGAGAAAGACGGAGACAAAGACGGAGACAAAGACGGAGACAAAGACGGAGACAAAGACAGAGACAAAGACGGAGACAAAGACGGAGACAAAGACGGAGACAAAGACGGAGACAAAGACAGAGACAAAGACAGAGACAAAGACGGTGACAAAGACAGAGACAGAGACAGAGACAAGGACAGAGACAGACAAAGACGGAGACAAAGACGGAGACAAGGACAGAGACAAAGACGGAGACAAAGACGGAGACAATGACGGAGACAAAGACGGAGACAAAGACAGAGACAAAGACAGAGACAAAGACAGAGACAAAGACAGAGACAAAGACAGAGACAAAGACAGAGACAAAGACAGAGGCAATGACAGAGACAAAGACGGAGACAAAGACGGAGACAAAGACGGAGACAAAGACGGAGACAAAGACGGAGACAAAGACGGAGACAAAGACGGAGACAAAGACAGAGACAAAGACAGAGACAAAGACAGAGACAAAGACGGAGACAAAGACGGAGACAGAGACAGAGACAGAGACAGAGACAGAGACAGAGACAGAGGCAGAGACAGAGACAGAGACAGAGGCAGAGACAGAGACAGAGACGGAGACAGAGACAGAGACAAAGACAGAGACAGAGACAGAGACAAAGACGGAGACAAAGACGGAGACAAAGACAGAGACAAAGACAGAGACAGAGACAGAGACAAAGACAGAGACAAAGACAGAGACAAAGACAGAGACAAAGACAGAGACAAAGACGGAGACAAAGACGGAGACAAAGATGGAGACAAAGACGGAGACAAAGACAGAGACAAAGCCGCGGACAAAGACGAAGACAAAGACGGATACAAAGGCGGAGACAGAGACGCAGACAAAGACAGAGACGAAGACAGAGAGAGGGACAGAGACAAGGACAGAGACAGAGACAGTGACGGAGACAGAGACAGAAAGAGAAACAGAGACAAAGACAGAGACAGAGACCTGGACGGAGACAGCGACGGACACAGTGGCAGAGACAAAGACAGAGACAAAGCCAGAGGCAGAGACAGAGACAAAGACAGAGAAAGAGACAGAGGCAGCGACGGTGACAAAGACGGAGACAAAGACGGAGGCAAAGACGGAGACAAAGACGGAGACAAAGACGGAGACAAAGACGGAGACAAAGACGGAGACAAAGACAGAGGGAAAGACAGAGACAAAGACGGAGACAAAGACGGAGACAAAGACGGAGACAAAGACGCAGACAAAGACGGAGACAAAGACAGAGACAAAGACAGAGACAAAGACAGAGACATAGACGGAGACAAAGACGGAGACAAAGACGGAGACAAAGACGGAGACAAAGACAGAGACAAAGACAGGGACAAAGACAGAGACAAAGACAGAGACAAAGACGGAGACAAAGACAGAGACAAAGACAGAGACAAAGACAGAGACAGAGACAGAGACAAGGACTGAGACAGAGAGAGTGACGGAGACAGAGACAGAGACAAAGACGGAGACAGAGGCCGAGACAGAGACAGCGGCGACGACGGAGTCGAAGACAGAGAGAAAGACGGAGACAGAGACAGAGGCATAGACGGAGACAAAGACGGAGACAAAGGCGGAGACAAAGACAGAGATAGAGAGAGAGACAGAGACAGAGACAGAGGCAGAGACGGAGACATAGACGGAGACAAAGACAGAGACCGAGACAGAGAGAGAGACAGAGACAGAGACAGAGACAGAGACAGAGACAGAGACAGAGACAGAGACAGAGACAGAGACAGAGACAAAGACAGAGACAGAGACAGAGACAAAGACAGAGACAAAGACAGAGACAAAGACAGAGACAAAGACAGAGACAAAGACAGAGACAAAGACAGAGACAAAGACAGAGACAAAGACAGAGACAAAGACGGAGACAAAGACGGAGACAAAGACGGAGACAGAGACAGAGACAGAGACAGAGACAAAGACAGAGACAGAGACAGAGACAGAGGCAGAGACAGAGACGAGAGACAGAGACAAAGACAGGGGCAGAGACAGAGACAAAGACAGAGACAAAGACAGAGACAAAGACAGAGACAAAGACAGAGACAAAGACAGAGACAAAGACGGAGACAAAGACAGAGACAGAGAAAGACAGAGACAAAGACGGAGACAAAGACGGAGACAAAGACAGAGACAAAGACGGAGAGAAAGACAGAGACAAAGACAGAGACAAAGACGGAGACAAAGACGGAGGCAAAGACGGAGACAAAGACGGAGACAAAGACGAAGACAAAGACAGAGACAAAGACAGAGACAAAGACAGAGACAAAGACAGAGACAGAGACAGAGACAAAGACAGAGACAGAGACAGAGACAGAGACAGAGACAAAGACAGAGACAGAGACAGAGACAGAGACAGAGACAGAGACAGAGACAAAGACAGAGACAAAGACGGAGACAAAGACGGAGACAAAGACGGAGACAAAGACAGAGACAGAGACAGAGACAGAGACAGAGACAGAGACAGAGACAAAGACAGAGACAAAGACAGAGACAGAGACAGAGACAAAGACAGAGACAGAGACAGAGACAGAGACAGAGACAAAGACAGAGACAGAGACAGAGACAGAGACAGAGACAGAGACAAAGACAGAGACAAAGACAGAGACAAAGACAGAGACAGAGACAGAGACAAAGACAGAGACAAAGACAGAGACAGAGACAGAGAAAGACAGAGACAAAGACAGAGACAAAGACAGAGACAAAGACAGAGACAAAGACAGAGACAAAGACAGAGACAAAGACAGAGACAAAGACGGAGACAAAGACGGAGACAAAGACGGAGACAAAGACAGAGACAAAGAGAGAGACAAAGACAGAGACAGAGACAGAGACAGAGACAGAGACAGAGACAGAGACAGAGACAGAGACGGAGACAGAGACAGAGACAAAGACAGAGACAGAGACAGAGACAGAGACAGAGACAGAGACAGAGACAGAGACAAAGACAGAGACAAAGACGGAGGCAAAGACGGAAGCAAAGACGGAGACAAAGACAGAGACAAAGACGGAGACAAGACGGAGACAAAGACGGAGACAAAGACGGAGACAAAGACGGAGACAAAGACAGAGACAGAGACAGAGACAGAGACAGAGACAGAGACAGAGACAGAGACAGAGACAGAGACAGAGACAAAGACAGAGACAAAGACAGGCAAGGACAGAGACAGAGACAGAGACAGAGACAGAGACAGAGACAGAGACAGAGACAGAGACAGAGACAGAGACAGAGACAGAGACAGAGACAGAGACAGAGACAGAGACAGAGACAGAGACAGAGACAGAGACAGAGACAGAGACATAGACAGAGACATAGACGGAGACAAAGACGGAGACAAAGGCGGAGACAAAGACAGAGATAGAGAGAGAGACAGAGACAGAGACAGAGACAGAGACAGAGACAGAGACGGAGACAGAGACGGAGACAAAGACAGAGACAGAGACAGAGACAGAGACAGAGACAGAGACAGAGACAGAGACAGAGACAGAGACAGAGACAGAGACAGAGACAAAGACAGAGGCAAAGACAGAGACAAAGACGGAGACAAAGACGGAGACAAAGACGGAGACAGCGATGGAGACAAAGACGGAGACAAAGACGGAGACAAAGACGGAGACAGAGACAGAGACAGAGACAGAGACAAAGACAGAGACAAAGACAGAGACAGAGACAGAGACAGAGACAGAGACAAAGACAGAGACAAAGACAGAGACAGAGACAGAGACAGAGACAGAGACAGAGACAGAGACAGAGACAGAGACAGAGACAGAGACAGAGACAGAGACAGAGACAGAGACAGAGACAGAGACAAAGACAGAGACAAAGACAGAGACAGAGACAGAGACATGACAGAGACAGAGACAGAGACAAAGACAGAGACAGAGACAGAGACAGAGACAGAGACAGAGACAGAGACAGAGACAGAGACAGAGACAGAGACAGAGACAGAGACAGAGACAAAGACAGAGACAGAGACAGAGACAAAGACAGAGACAGAGACAGAGACAGAGACAGAGACAGAGACAGAGACAGAGACAGAGACAGAGACAGAGACAGAGACAGAGACAGAGACAGAGACAGAGACAGAGACAGAGACAGAGACAGAGACAGAGACAGAGACAAAGACAGAGACAGAGACAGAGACAGAGACAGAGACAGAGACAAAGGCGGAGACAAAGACGGAGACAAGGGCGGAGACAAAGGCGGAGATAAAGACGGAGACAATGTGGGAGACAAAGACGGAGACAAGGACGGAGACAAAGACAGAGACGGAGACAGCGACAAGCGACGGAGACAAAGACAGAGACAAAGACAGAGACAATGTCAGAGACAGAGACAGAGACAGAGACAGAGACAGAGACAGAGACAGAGACAGGGACAGAGACAGAGACAGAGACAGAGACAGAGACAGAGACAGAGACAGAGACAGAGACAGAGACAGAGACAAAGACAGAGACAGAGACAGAGACAGAGACAGAGACAGAGACAGAGACAGAGACAGAGACAGAGACAGAGACAGAGACAGAGACAGAGACAGAGACAGAGACAGAGACAGAGACAGAGACAAAGACAGAGACAGAGACAGAGACAGAGACAGAGACAGAGACAGAGACAGAGACAGAGACAGAGACAGAGACAGAGACAGAGACATAGACAGAGACATAGACGGAGACAAAGACGGAGACAAAGGCGGAGACAAAGACAGAGACAAAGACAGAGACAGAGACAGAGACACAGACAGAGACAGAGACAGAGACGGAGACATAGACGGAGACAAAGACAGAGACAGAGACAGAGACAGAGACAGAGACAGAGACAGAGACAGAGACAGAGACAGAGACAGAGACAGAGACAGAGACAGAGACAAAGACAGGGACAGAGACAGAGACAAAGACAGAGACAAAGACAGAGACAAAGACAGAGACAAAGACAGAGACAAAGACAGAGACAAAGACAGAGACAAAGACAGAGACAGAGACAGAGGCAGAGACAGAGACAGAGACAGAGACAAAGACAGAGGCAAAGACAGAGACAAAGACAGAGACAAAGACAGAGACAAAGACAGAGACAAAGACAGAGACAAAGACAGAGACAAAGACAGAGACAAAGACAGAGACAAAGACAGAGACAAAGACAGAGACAAAGACAGAGACACAGACAGAGACAAAGACAGAGACAAAGACAGAGACAAAGACAGAGACAAAGACAGAGACAAAGACAGAGACAAGGACAGAGACAAAGACAGAGACAAAGACAGAGACAAAGACGGAGACAAAGACGGAGGCAATGCCGGAGACAAAGACTGAGACAAAGACGGAGACAAAGACGGAGACAAAGACGGATACAAAGACGGAGACAGAGACAGAGACGGAGACAAAGACGGAGGCAAAGATGGAGACAAAGACAGAGACAGAGACATCAACGGAGACAGAGACAGAGACAGAGACAAAGACAGAGACAAAGACAGAGACAGAGACAGAGACAGAGACAGAGACAGAGACAGAGACAAAGACAGAGACAAAGACAGAGACAAAGACAGAGACAAAGACAGAGACAAAGACAGAGACAAAGACAGAGACAAAGACAGAGACAAAGACAGAGACAAAGACAGAGACAAAGACAGAGACAGAGACAGAGACAGAGACAGAGACAAAGACAGAGACAAAGACAGAGACAAAGACAGAGACAGAGACAGAGACAGAGACAGAGACAGAGACAGAGACAGAGACAGAGACAGAGACAGAGACAGAGACAGAGACAAAGACAGAGACAAAGACAGAGACAAAGACAGAGACAGAGACAGAGACGGGGACAGAGACAGAGACAGAGACAGAGACAGAGACAGAGACAGAGACAGAGACAGAGACAGAGACAGAGACAGAGACAGAGACAGAGACAGAGACAGAGACAGAGACAGAGACAGAGACAGAGACAGAGACAGAGACAAAGACAGAGACAAAGACAGAGACAAAGACAGAGACAAAGACAGAGTGAAAGACAGAGACAAAGACAGAGACAAAGACAGAGACAAAGACGGAGACAAAGACGGAGACAAAGACAGAGACAAAGACAGAGACAAAGACAGAGACAAAGACAGAGACAGAGACAGAGACAGAGACAGAGACAAAGACAGAGACAAAGACAGAGACAAGACAGAGACAAGACAGAGACAAAGACAGAGACAAAGACGGAGACAAAGACAGAGACAAGCGGAGACAAGACGGAGACAAAGACAGAGACAAAGACAGAGACAAAGACAGAGACAAAGACAGAGACAAGACAGAGACAAAGACAGAGACAAAGACAGAGACAAAGACAGAGACAAAGACAGAGACAAAGACAGAGACAAGACAGAGAGACAGAGACAGAGACAAAGACAGAGACAGACAGAAAGGCAGAGACAGACAGACGAGAGACAAAGACAGAGACAAAGACAGAGACAAGGACAGAGACAGAGACAGAGACAGAGACAGAGACAGAGACAGAGACAGAGACAGAGACAGAGACAAAGACGGAGACAATGACGGAGACAAAGACGGAGGCAAAGACAGAGACCAAGAAAGAGACAGAGACACAGAGACAGAGACAGAGACAGAGACAAAGACAGAGACAGAGACAGGGACAGAGACAGAGACAGAGACAGAGACAGAGACAGAGACAGAGACAGAGACAGAGACAGAGACAGAGACAGAGACAGAGACAGAGACAAAGACAGAGACAGAGACAGAGACAGAGACAGAGACAGAGACAGAGACAGAGACAGAGACAGAGACAGAGACAGAGACAGAGACAGAGACAGAGACAGAGACAGAGACAGAGACAGAGACAGAGACAGAGACAGAGACAGAGACAGAGACAGAGACAAAGACAGAGACAGAGACAGAGACAGAGACAGAGACAGAGACAGAGACAGAGACAGAGACGGAGACAAAGACAGAGACAGAGACAGAGACAGAGACAGAGACAGAGACAGAGACAGAGACAGAGACAGAGACAGAGACAGAGACAGAGACGGAGACAAAGACAGAGACAGAGACAGAGACAGAGACAGAGACAGAGACAGAGACAGAGACAGAGACAGAGACAGAGACAGAGACAGAGACAGAGACAGAGACAGAGACAAAGACAGAGACAGAGACAGAGACAAAGACAGAGACAAAGACAGAGACAAAGACAGAGACAAAGACAGAGACAAAGACAGAGACAAAGACAGAGACAAAGACAGAGACAAAGACAGAGACAGAGACAGAGACAGAGACAGAGACAGAGACAGAGACAAAGACAGAGACAAAGACAGAGACAAAGACAGAGACAAAGACAGAGACAACGACAGAGACAAAGACAGAGACAAAGACAGAGACAAAGACAGAGACAAAGACAGAGACAAAGACAGAGACACAGACAGGGACAGAGACAGAGACAAAGACAGAGACAGACAAAGACAGGGACAGACAAAGACAGAGACAGAGACAGAGACAGAGACAGAGACAGAGACAGAGACAGAGACAGAGACAGAGACAGAGACAAAGACAGAGACAGAGACAGAGACAAGGACAGAGACAGAGACAGTGACGGAGACAGAGACAGAGACGGAGACAAAGACGGAGACAAAGATGGAGACAAAGACAGAGACAGAGACACAGACGGAGACAGAGACAGAGACAGAGACAAAGACAGAGACAAAGACAGAGGCAGGGACAGAGGCTGGGACAGAGACAGAGACAGAGACAGAGACAGAGACAGAGACAGAGACAGAGACAGAGACAAAGACAGAGACAGAGACAGAGACAGAGACAGAGACAGAGACAGAGACAGAGACAGAGACAGAGACAGAGACAGAGACAGAGACAGAGACAGAGACAGAGACAGAGACAGAGACAGAGACAGAGACAGAGACAGAGACAGAGACAGAGACAGAGACAGAGACAAAGACAGAGACAAAGACGGAGACAAAGACGGAGACAAAGACGGAGACAAGGGCGTAGACAAAGACGGAGACAAGGACAGAGACAGAGACAGTGACGGAGACAGAGACAGAGACAGAGACAGAGACAGAGACAGAGACAGAGACAGAGACAGAGACAGAGACAGAGACAGAGACAGAGACAAAGACAGAGACAGGGACAGAGACAAGGACAGAGACAGACACAAAGGCGGAGACAAAGACGGATACAAGGGCGGAGACAAAGGCGGAGATAAAGACGGAGACAATGTGGGAGACAAAGACGGAGACAAGGACGGAGACAAAGACAGAGACAGAGACAGAGACAGAGACGGAGACAAAGACAGAGACAGAGACAGAGACAAAGACAGAGACAGAGACAGAGACAGAGACAGAGACAGAGACAGAGACAGAGACAGAGACAGAGACAGAGACAGAGACAGAGACAGAGACAGAGACAGAGACAGAGACAGAGACAGAGACAGAGACAGAGAAAGAGACAGAGACAGAGACAGAGACAGAGACAGAGACAGAGACAGAGACAGAGACGGAGACAAAGTTGGAGACAGAGACAGAGACAAAGACAGAGACAGAGACAGAGACAGAGACAGAGACAGAGACAGAGACAAAGACAGAGACAAAGACAGAGACAGAGACAGAGACAGAGACAGACAGAGACAGAGACAGAGACAGAGACAGAGACAGAGACAGAGACAAAGACAGAGACAGAGACAGAGACAGAGACAGAGACAGAGACAGAGACAGAGACGGAGACAGAGACAGAGACAGAGACAGAGACAGAGACAGAGACAGAGACAGAGACAGAGACAGAGACAGAGACAGAGACAGAGACAGAGACAGAGACAGAGACAAAGACAGAGACAAAGACAGAGACAAAGACAGAGACAAAGACAGAGACAAAGACAGAGACAAAGACAGAGACAAAGACAGAGACAAAGACAGAGACAAAGACAGAGACAAAGACAGAGACAAAGACAGAGACAGAGACAGAGACAGAGAGACAAAGACAGAGAGAAAGACAGAGACAAAGACAGAGACAAAGACAGAGACAGAGAGACAGAGACAAAGACAGAGACAAAGACGGAGACAAAGACGGAGACAAAGACAGAGACAAAGACAGAGACTAAGACAGAGACAAAGACAGAGACAAAGACAGAGACAAAGACAGAGACAAAGACAGAGACAAAGACAGAGACAAAGACAGAGACAAAGACAGAGACAAGACAGAGACAAAGACAGAGACAAAGACAGCGACAAAGACAGAGACAGAGACAGAGACAGAGACGAAGACAGAGACAGAGACAGAGACAGAGACAGAGACAGAGACAGAGACAGAGACAAAGACAGAGTGAAAGACGGTGACAAAGACGGAGACAAAGACAGAGGCAATGACAGAGACAAAGACGGAGACAAGGACGGAGACAAAGACAGAGACAGAGACAGAGACAGAGACGGAGACAAAGACGGAGACAAAGACAGAGACAAAGACAGAGACAGAGACAGAGACAGAGACAGAGACAGAGACAAAGACAGAGACAAAGACAGAGGCAGGGACAGAGGCTGGGACAGAGACAGAGACAGAGGCAAAGACAGAGACAAAGACAGAGACAAAGACAGAGACAAAGACAGAGACAAAGACAGAGACAAAGACAGAGACAAAGACGGAGACAAAGACGGAGGCAAAGACGGAGACAAAGACGGAGACAAAGACGGAGACAAAGACGGAGACAAAGACGGAGACAAAGACGGAGACAGAGACAGAGACAGAGACAGAGACGGAGACAAAGACGGAGGCAAAGACGGAGACAAAGACAGAGACAGAGACATAGACGGAGACAGAGACAGAGACAGAGACAGAGACAGAGACAGAGACAGAGACAGAGACAGAGACAGAGACAGAGACAGAGACAGAGACAGAGACAGAGACAGAGACAGAGACAGAGACAGAGACAGAGACAAAGACAGAGACAGAGACAGAGACAGAGACAGAGACAGAGACAGAGACAGAGACAGAGACAGAGACAGAGACAAAGACAGAGACAAAGACGGAGACAAAGACGGAGACAAAGACGGAGACAAAGACAGAGACAGAGACAGAGACAGAGACAGAGACAGAGACAGAGACAGAGACGGAGACAGAGACGGAGACAAAGACAGAGACAGAGACAGAGACAAAGACAGAGACAGAGACAGAGACAGAGACAGAGACAGAGACAGAGACAGAGACAGAGACAGAGACAAAGACAGAGACAGAGACAGAGACAAAGACAGAGACAAAGACAGAGACAAAGACAGAGACAAAGACAGAGACAAAGACAGAGACAAAGACAGAGACAAAGACAGAGACAAAGACAGAGACAAAGACAGAGACAGAGACAGAGGCAGAGACAGAGACAGAGACAGAGACAGAGACAGAGACAAAGACAGAGACAAAGACAGAGACAAAGACAGAGACAAAGACAGAGACAAAGACAGAGACAAAGACAGAGACAAAGACAGAGACAAAGACAGAGACAGAGACAGAGACAAAGACAGAGACAAAGACAGAGACAAAGACAGAGACACAGACAGGGACAGAGACAGAGACAAAGACAGAGACAGACAAAGACAGGGACAGACAAAGACAGAGACAGAGACAGAGACAGAGACAGAGACAGAGACAGAGACAGAGACAGAGACAGAGACAAAGACAGAGACAAAGACAGAGACAGAGACAGAGACAGAGACAGAGACAGAGACAGAGACAGAGACAGAGACAGAGACAGAGACAGAGACAGAGACAGAGACAGAGACAGAGACAGAGACAGAGACAGAGACAGAGACAGAGACAGAGACAGAGACAGAGACAAAGACAGAGACAAAGACAGAGACAAAGACAGAGACAAAGACAGAGACAACGACAGAGACAAAGACAGAGACAAAGACAGAGACAAAGACAGAGACAAAGACAGAGACAAAGACAGAGACAAAGACAGAGACAAAGACAGAGACAAAGACAGAGACAAAGACAGAGACAGAGACAGACAAAGACAGAGACAAAGACAGAGACAATGACAGAGACAAAGACAGAGACAAAGACGGAGACAAAGACGGAGACAAAGACGGAGGCAAGGACGGAGACAAAGACAGAGACAAAGACAGAGACAAAGACAGAGACAAAGACAGAGACAAAGACAGAGACAAAGACAGAGACAAAGACAGAGACAAAGACAGAGACAAAGACAGAGACACAGACAGGGACAGAGACAGAGACAAAGACAGAGACAGACAAAGACAGAGACAGACAAAGACAGAGACAAAGACAGAGACAAGGACAGAGACAACGACAGAGACAAAGACAGAGACAAAGACGGAGACAAAGACGGAGACAAAGACAGAGACAAAGACAGAGACAAAGACGGAGACAAAGACGGAGACAAAGACGGAGACAAAGACGGAGACAGAGACAGAGACAGAGACAGAGACGGAGACAAAGACGGAGGCAAAGACGGAGACAAAGACAGAGACAGAGACATCAACGGAGACAGAGACAGAGACAGAGACAAAGACAGAGACAAAGACAGAGGCAGGGACAGAGACAGAGACAGAGACAGAGACAGAGACAGAGACAGAGACAGAGACAGAGACAGAGACAGAGACAGAGACAAAGACAGAGACAGACAGAGACAGAGACAGAGACAGAGACAGAGACAGAGACAGAGACAGAGACAAAGACAGAGACAAAGACAGAGACAAAGACGGAGACAAAGACAGAGACAAAGACAGAGACAAAGACAGAGACAAAGACAGAGACAAAGACAGAGACAAAGACAGAGACAAAGACAGAGACAAAGACAGAGACAAAGACAGAGACAAAGACAGAGACAGAGACAGAGACAGTGACAGAGACAGAGACAGAGACAGAGACAGAGACAGAGACAGAGACAGAGACAGAGACAGAGACAGAGACAAAGACAGAGACAAAGACAGAGACAAAGACAGAGACAAAGACAGAGACAAAGACAGAGACAAAGACAGAGACAAAGACAGAGACAAAGACAGAGGCAATGACAGAGACAAAGACAGAGACAAAGACAGAGACAAAGACAGAGACAAAGACAGAGACAAAGACAGAGACAAAGACAGAGACAAAGACAGAGACAAAGACGGAGACAAGACGGAGACAAAGACAGAGACAAAGACAGAGACAAAGACAGAGACAAAGACGGTGATAAAGACAGAGACAAAGACAGAGGCAAAAACAGAGACAAGGACGCAGACAAAGACGGAGACAAAGACAGAGACAGAGACAGCGACGGAGACAAAGACAGAGACAAAGACAGAGACAAAGACAGAGACAAAGACAGAGACAAAGACAGAGGCAAGGACAGAGACAAAGACAGAGACAAAGACAGAGGCAAAGACAGAGACAAAGACAGAGACAAAGACAGAGACAAAGACAGAGACAAAGACAGAGACAGAGACAGAGACAGAGACGGCGACAGAGACAGAGACGGACACAAAGACGGAGACAAAGACGGATACAAAAGATGGAGGCAAAGACGGAGACAAAGACGGAGACAAAGACAGAGACAGAGACAGAGACAAAGACAGAGACAAAGACAGAGACAAAGACAGAGACAAAGACAGAGACAAAGACAGAGACAAAGACAGAGACAAAGACAGAGACAAAGACAGAGACAAAGACAGAGACAAAGACAGAGACAGAGACAGAGACAAAGACAGAGACAAAGACAGAGACAGAGACAGAGACAGAGACAAAGACAGAGACCAAGACAGAGACAAAGACAGAGACAAAGACAGAGACAAAGACAGAGACAAAGACAGAGACAAAGACAGAGACAAAGACAGAGACAAAGACAGAGACAAAGACAGAGACAAAGACAGAGACAAAGACAGAGACAAAGACAGAGACACAGACAGAGACAGAGACAGAGACAAAGACAGAGACAGACAAAGACAGAGACAGACAAAGACAGAGACAAAGACAGAGACAAGGACAGAGACAACGACAGAGACAAAGACAGAGACAAAGACGAAGACAAAGACGGATACAAAGACGGAGACAAAGACGCACACAAAGACAGGGACAAAGACGGTGACAAAGACAGAGACAGAGACAGCGACAAGCGACGGAGACAAAGACAGAGACAAAGACAGAGACAAAGACAGAGACAGAGACAGAGACAGAGACAGAGACAGAGACAGAGACAGAGACAGAGACAGAGACAGAGACGGAGACAAAGACAGAGACAAAGACAGAGACAAAGACAGAGACAAAGACAGAGACAAAGACAGAGACAAAGACAGAGGCAAAGACAGAGACAAAGACAGAGACAAAGACAGAGACAAAGACAGAGGCAAAGACAGAGACAAAGACAGAGACAAAGACAGAGACAAAGACAGAGAGAAAGACGGAGACAAAGACGGAGACAAAGACGGAGACAAAGACAGAGACAGAGACAGAGACAGAGACAGAGACAGAGACAGAGACAGAGACAAAGACGGAGACAAAGACGGAGACAAAGACGGAGACAAAGACAGAGACAAAGACAGAGACAAAGACAGAGACAGAGACACAGACAAAGACAGAGACAAAGACAGAGACAAAGACAGAGACAAAGACAGAGACAGAGACAGAGACAAAGACAGAGACAAAGACAGAGACAAAGACAGAGACAGAGACAGAGACAGAGACAGAGACAGCGACGGAGACAAAGACAGAGACAAAGACAGAGACAAAGACAGAGACAAAGACAGAGACAAAGACAGAGACAAAGACAGAGACAAAGACAGAGACAAAGACGGAGACAAAGACGGAGACAAAGACGGAGGCAAAGACGGAGACAAAGACGGAGACAAAGACAGAGACAGAGACAGAGACACAGACCAAAGACAGAGACAAAGACAGAGACAAAGACAGAGACAAAGACAGAGACAAAGACAGAGACCAAGACAGAGACAAAGACAGAGACAAAGACAGAGACAAAGACAGAGACAAAGACAGAGACAAAGACAGAGACAAAGACAGAGACAGAGACAGAGCCAGAGACAGAGACAAAGACAGAGGCAAAGACAGAGACAAAGACGGAGACAGAGACAGAGACAAAGACAGAGACAAAGACGGAGACAAAGACGGAGACAAGGACGGAGACAAAGACAGAGACAGAGACAGAGAGAGGGACAGAGACAAAGACAGAGACAAAGACAGAGGCAGGGACAGAGACAAAGACGGAGACAAAGACGGAGACAAAGACGGATGCAAAGACAGAGACAAAGGCGGAGACAAAGACGGAGGCAAAGACGGAGACAAAGACGGAGACAAAGACGCATACAAAGAGAGAGACAAAGACAGAGACAAAGGCGGAGACAAGGACGGAGACAAAGACAGAGACAATGACGGCGACAAACGCGGAGATAAAGACTGAGACAATGACGGAGACGAAGACGGAGACAAAGACGGAGACAAAGACGGAGACAAACACGGAGACAAAGACGGAGACAAAGACGGAGACAAAGACGGAGACAAAGACGGAGACAAAGACGGAGACAAAGACAGAGACAAAGACAGAGACAAAGACAGAGACAAAGACGGAGACAGAGACAGAGACAAAGACAGAGACTAAGACAGAGACAAAGATATAGACAGGGAAAGAGACAGAGACAGAGACAGAGACAGAGACAGAGACAGAGACAGAGACAGAGACAAAGACAGAGACAAAGACAGAGACAGAGACGGAGACAGAGACAGAGACAAAGACGGAGACAAAGACGGAGACAAAGACGGAGACAAAGACGGAGACAAAGACGGAGACAAAGACGGAGACAAAGACGGAGACAAAGACGGAGGCAAAGACGGAGACAAAGACGGAGACAAAGACAGAGACAGAGACAGCGACGGAGACAAAGACGGAGACAAAGACGGAGGCAAAGACGGAGACAAAGACAGAGACAAAGACAGAGACAAGGACAGAGACGAAGACAGAGACAAAGACAGAGACAAAGACAGAGACAAAGACAGAGACAAAGACAGAGACAAAGACAGAGACAAAGACAGAGACAAAGACAGAGACTGAGACTGAGGCAGTGACGGAGACAGAGAGAGAGACAAAGACAGAGACAAAGACAGAGACAGAGACAGCGACGGAGACAAAGACGGAGACAAAGACGGAGACAAAGACGGAGACAAAGACGGAGACAAAGACGGAGACAAAGACGGAGACAAAGACAGAGACAGAGACAGAGACAGAGACAGAGACGGAGACAAAGACGGAGACAAAGACGGAGACAAAGACGGAGACAAAGACGGAGACAAAGACAGAGACAAAGACAGAGGCAAAGACGGAGACAAAGACAGAGACAAAGACGGAGACAAAGACAGAGACAAAGACAGAGACAAAGACAGAGACAAAGACAGAGACAAAGACAGAGACAAAGACAGAGACAAAGACAGAGACAAACAGAGACGGAGACAAAGGCAGAGACAGAGACAGAGACGGAGACAAAGACAGAGACAAAGACAGAGACAAAGACGGAGACAAAGACAGGGACAAAGACAGAGACAAAGACAGAGACAAAGACAGAGACAAAGACAGAGACAAAGACGGAGACAAAGACAGAGACAAAGACGGAGACAAAGACGGAGACAAAGACAGAGACAGAGACAGAGACAAAGACGGAGATAAAGACAGAGACAAAGACAGAGACAAAGACAGAGACAAAGACGGAGACAAAGACGGAGACAATGTCGGAGACAAGACAGAGACAAAGACGGAGACAAGACAGAGACAAAGACAGAGACAAAGACAGTGACAAAGACAGAGACAAAGACAGTGACAAAGACGGAGACAAAGACGGAGACAAAGACGGAGACAAAGACAGAGACAGAGACAGAGACAAAGACGGAGACAAAGACGGAGACAAAGACAGAGACAAAGACAGAGACAAAGACAGAGACAAAGACGGAGACAAAGACAGAGACAAAGACAGAGACAAAGACAGAGACAAAGACAGAGACAACGACAGATACAAGGACAGAGACAAAGACGGAGACAAAGACAGAGACAAAGACGTAGTCAAAGACGGAGAGAAAGACGGAGACAAAGACGGAGACAAAGACGGATACAAAGACGGAGATAAAAGACGGAGACAAAGACGGAGACAAAGACGGAGACAAAGACGGAGACAAAGACGGAGACAAAGACGGAGATACAGAGACAGAGACAAAGACAGAGACAAAGACAGAGACAAAGACAGAGACAAAGACAGAGACAAAGACAGAGACAAAGACAGAGACAAAGACAGAGACAAGGACAGAGACAGAGACAGAGACGGAGACAAAGACAGAGACAAAGACAGAGACAGAGACAGAGACAAAGACAGAGACACAGACAGAGACAAAGACAGAGACAAAGACGGAGACAAAGACGGAGACAAAGACGGAGACAAAGACAGAGACAAAGACAGAGACAAAGACAGAGACAAAGACAGAGACAAAGACAGAGACAAAGACAGAGACAAAGACAGAGACACAGACAGGGACAGAGACAGAGACAAAGACAGAGACAGACAAAGACAGAGACAGACAAAGACAGAGACAAAGACAGAGACAAAGACAGAGACAAAGACAGAGACAAAGACAGAGACAAAGACAGAGACAAAGACAGAGGAAAAGACAGAGACAAAGACAGAGACAAAGACAGAGACAAAGACAGAGACAAAGACAGAGACAAAGACAGAGACAAAGACAGAGACAAAGACAGAGACAAAGACAGAGACAGAGACAGAGACAAAGACAGAGACAAAGACACAGACAAAGACAGAGACAAAGACAGAGACAAAGACAGAGACAAAGACAGAGACAAAGACAGAGACAAAGACAGAGACAAAGACAGAGACAAAGACAGAGACAAAGACAGAGACAAAGACAGAGACAAAGACAGAGACAAAGACAGAGACAAAGACAGAGACAAGGACGGAGACAAAGACAGAGACAAAGACAGAGACAAAGACAGAGACAGAGACAGAGACAGAGACAGAGACAGAGACAGAGACAGAGACAGAGACAGCGACGGAGACAAAGACGGAGACAAAGACAGAGACAAAGACAGAGACAAAGACAGAGACAAAGACAGAGACAAAGACAGAGACAAAGACAGAGACAAAGACAGAGACAAAGACAGAGACAAAGACAGAGGCAAAGACAGAGACAAAGACAGAGACAAAGACAGAGACAAAGACAGAGAGAAAGACGGAGACAAAGACGGAGACAAAGACGGAGACAAAGACAGAGACAGAGACAGAGACAGAGACAGCGACGGAGACAAAGACAGAGACAAAGACGGAGACAAAGACGGAGACAAAGACGGAGACAAAGACGGAGACAAAGACAGAGACAAAGACAGAGACAAAGACAGAGACCAAGACGGAGACAAAGACGGAGACAAAGACAGAGACAAAGACAGAGACAAAGACAGAGACAAAGACAGAGACAAAGACGGAGACAAGGACGGAGACAAAGGACGGAGACAAAGACAGAGACAAAGACAGAGACAAGGACAGAGACAAAGACGGAGACAAAGACGGAGACAAAGACAGAGACAAAGACGGAGACAAAGACGGAGACAAAGACGGAGGCAAAGACGGAGACAAAGACGGAGACAAAGACGGAGACAAAGACAGAGACAGAGACAGAGACAGAGACAGAGACGGAGACAAAGACGGAGACAAAGACGGAGACAAAGACGGAGACAAAGACAGAGACAAAGACAGAGGCAAAGACAGAGACAAAGACAGAGACAAAGACAGAGACAAAGACAGAGACAAAGACAGAGACAAAGACAGAGACAAAGACAGAGACAGAGACGGAGACAGCGACGGAGACAGAGACAGAGACAAAGACAGAGACAAAGACAGAGACAAAGACAGAGACAGAGACAAAGACAGAGGCAAAGACGGAGACAAAGACGGAGACAAAGACAGAGATAGAGGCAGGGACAGAGACGGAGACAAAGACAGAGACAAAGACAGAGACAAGGACAGAGACAAAGACGGAGACAAAGACGGAGACAAAGACGGAGACAAAGACGGAGACAAAGACGGAGACAAAGACGGAGGCAGAGACGGAGGCAAAGACGGAGACAAAGACGGAGACAAAGACGGAGACAAAGACGGAGACAAAGACGGAGGCAAAGACGGAGACAAAGACGGAGACAGAGAAGGAGACAAAGACAGAGGCAAGGACGGAGACAAAGACGGAGACAAGGGCGACAAAGACAGAGACAGAGGCAGAGACAGAGACGGAGACAAAGACGGAGACAAAGACGGAGACAAAGACGGAGACAAAGACGGAGACAAAGACGGAGACAAAGACGGAGACAAAGACGGAGACAAAGACAGAGACAAAGACAGAGCCAAAGACAGAGACAAAGACGGAGACAGAGACAGAGGCAAAGACAGAGACAAAGACGGAGACAAAGACGGAGACAAAGACAGAGACAAAGACAGAGACAGAGACAGAGACAGAGACAGAGACAGAGGCAGCGACGGAGACAAAGACGGAGACAAAGACAGAGACAGAGACGGAGACAGAGACAGAGACAAAGACGGAGACAAAGACGGAGACAAAGACGGAGACAAAGACGGAGACAAAGACAGAGACAAAGACGGAGACAAAGACAGAGACAAAGACGGAGACAAAGACGGAGACAAAGACAGAGACAAAGACAGAGACAAAGACAGAGACAAAGACAGAGACAAAGACGGAGGCAAAGACGGAGACAAAGACAGAGACAAAGACAGAGACAAAGACAGAGACAAAGACAGAGACAAAGACAGAGACAAAGACAGAGACAAAGACAGAGACAAAGACAGAGACAAAGACAGAGACAAAGACAGAGACAGAGACAGAGACAGCGGCGGAGACAAAGACGGAGACAAAGACGGAGACAAAGACAGAGACAGAGACAGAGACGGAGACAAAGACGTAGACAAAGACGGAGACAAAGACGGAGACAAAGACGGAGACAAAGACGGAGACAAAGACGGAGACAAAGACAGAGACAGAGACAGAGACAGAGACAGCGACGGAGACAAAGACGGAGACAAAGACAGAGACAAAGACGGAGACAAAGACGGAGACAAAGACGGAGACAAAGACGGAAAAAAAGACAGAGGCAAAGACGGAGACAAAGACGGAGACAAAGACGGAGACAAAGACGGAGACAAAGACGGAGACAAAGACAGAGGCAAAGACAGAGACAAAGACGGAGACAAAGACAGAGACAAAGACAGAGACAAAGACAGAGACAAAGGCAGAGACAGAGACAGCGACGGAGACAAAGACGGAGACAAAGACGGAGGCAAAGACGGAGGCAAAGACGGAGACAAAGACGTAGACAAAGACGGAGACAAAGACGGAGACAAAGACGGAGACAAAGACGGAGACAAAGACGGAGACAAAGACAGAGACAGAGACAGAGACAGAGACAGAGACAGAGACAGAGACGGAGACAAAGACGGAGACAAAGACGGAGACAAAGACGGAGACAAAGACGGAGACAAAGACGGAGGCAAAGACGGAGACAAAGACGGAGGCAAAGACGGAGACAAAGACGGAGACAAAGACGGAGACAATACACGGAGACAAAGACGGAGGCAAAGACGGAGACAAAGACGGAGACAAAGACAGAGACAAAGACAGAGACAGAGACAGAGACAGAGACAGAGACAAAGACGGAGACAAAGACGGAGACAAAGACGGAGACAAAGACGGAGACAAAGACGGAGACAAAGACGGAGACAAAGACGGAGACAAAGACGGAGACAAAGACGGAGACAAAGACAGAGACAAAGACGGAGACAAAGACGGAGACAAAGACGGAGACAAAGACGGAGACAAAGGCGGAGACAAAGACGGAGACAAAGACGGAGACAAAGACGGAGACAAAGACGGAGACAAAGACGGAGACAAAGACGGAGACAATGTCGGAGACAAAGACGGAGACAAAGACGGAGACAAAGACGGAGACAAAGACGGAGACAAAGACAGAGACACAGACAGAGACAGAGACAGAGACAGAGACAGAGACAGAGACAGAGACAGAGACAGAGACAAAGACAGAGACAAAGACAGAGACAGAGACAGAGACAAGGACAGAGACAGAGACAGAGACGGAGACAGAGACAGAGACAGAGACAGAGACAGAGACAGAGACAGAGACAGAGACAGAGACAAAGACAGAGACAGAGACAGAGACAGAGACAGAGACAGAGACAGAGACAAAGACAGAGACAAAGACGGAGACAAAGACGGAGACAAAGACGGAGACAACGACAGCGACAAAGACAGAGACAAAGACAGAGACAAACACAGAGACAAAGACAGAGACAAAGACAGAGACACAGACAGAGACAGAGACAGAGACAAAGACAGAGACAAAGACAGAGACAGACAAAGACAGAGACAAAGACAGAGACCAAGACAGAGACAAAGACAGAGACAAAGACAGAGACAAAGACAGAGACAACGACAGAGACAAAGACAGAGACAAAGACGGAGACAAAGACGGAGGCAATGCCGGAGACAAAGACAGAGACAAAGACAGAGACAAAGACAGAGACAAAGACAGAGACAAAGACAGAGACAAAGACAGAGACAAAGACAGAGACAAAGACAGAGACAAAGACAGAGACAGAGACAGAGGCAGAGACAGAGACAGAGACAGAGACAGAGAAAGGGGCAAAGACAGAGACAAAGACAGAGACAAAGAAAGAGACAAAGACAGAGACAAAGACAGCGACAAAGACAGAGACAAAGACAGAGACAAAGACAGAGACAAAGACAGAGACAAAGACAGAGACAAAGACAGAGACAAAGACAGAGACAAAGACAGAGACAAAGACAGAGACAAAGACAGAGACAAAGACAGAGACAAAGACAGAGACAAAGACAGAGACAAAGACAGAGACAAAGACAGAGACAAGGACAGAGACAGAGACAGAGACAAAGACAGAGACAAAGACGGAGACAAAGACGGAGACAAAGACAGAGACAAAGACAGAGACAAAGACAGAGACAAAGACAGAGACAAAGACAGAGACAAAGACAGAGACACAGACAGGGACAGAGACAGAGACAAAGACAGAGACAGACAAAGACAGAGACAGACAAAGACAGAGACAAAGACAGAGACAAGGACAGAGACAACGACAGAGACAAAGACAGAGACAAAGACGGAGACAAAGACGGAGGCAATGACGGAGACAAAGACAGAGACAAAGACAGAGACAAAGACAGAGACAAAGACAGAGACAAAGACAGCGACAAAGACAGAGACAAAGACAGAGACAAAGACAGAGACAAAGACAGAGACAAAGACAGAGACACAGACAGGGACAGAGACAGAGACAAAGACAGAGACAGACAAAGACAGAGACAGACAAAGACAGAGACAGACAAAGACAGAGACAGACAAAGACAGAGACAGACAAAGACAGAGACAAAGACAGAGACAAGGACAGAGACAACGACAGAGACAAAGACAGAGACAAAGACGGAGACAAAGTCGGAGGCAAAGCCGGAGACAAAGACTGAGACAAAGACGGAGACAAAGACGGAGACAAAGACGGATACAAAGACGGAGACAGAGACATCAACGGAGACAGAGACAGAGACGGAGACAAAGACGGAGGCAAAGATGGAGACAAAGACAGAGACAGAGACATCAACGGAGACAGAGACAGAGACAGAGACAAAGACAGAGACAAAGACAGAGGCAGGGACAGAGGCTGAGACAGAGACAGCGACAGAGACAGAGACAGAGACAGAGACAGAGACAGATACAGAGACAGAGACAGAGACAAAGACAGAGACAGAGACAGAGACAGAGACAGAGACAGAGACAGAGACAGAGACAGAGACAGAGACAGAGACAGAGACAGAGACAGAGACAGAGACAGAGACAGAGACAGAGACAGAGACAGAGACAGAGACAGAGACAGAGACAGAGACAGAGACAAAGACAGAGACAAAGACGGAGACAAAGACGGAGACAAAGACGGAGACAAAGACGGAGACAAGGGCGTAGACAAAGACGGAGACAAAGACGAAGACAAAGACGGATACAAAGACGGAGACAAAGACGCACACAAAGACAGGGACAAAGACGGTGACAAAGACAGAGACAGAGACAGCGACAAGCGACGGAGACAAAGACAGAGACAAAGACAGGGACAATGTCAGAGACAGAGACAGAGACAGAGACAGAGACAGAGACAGAGACAGAGACAGCGACGGAGACTAAGAAGGAGACAATGACGGAGGCAAAGACCGAGACAAAGACGGTGACAAAGACAGAGACAAAGACAGAGGCAAAAACAGAGACAAAGACGGTGACAAAGACAGAGACAAAGACAGAGGCAAAAACAGAGACAAAGACGGAGACAAAGACTGAGACAAAGACAGAGAGAAAGACGGAGACAAAGACGGAGACGAAGACGGAGGCAAAGACAGAGACAGAGACAGAGACAGAGACAGTGACAGAGGCAGCGACGGAGACAAAGACGGAGACGAAGACAGAGACAGCGACGGAGACAGAGAAGGAGGCAAAGACGGAGACAAAGACGGAGGCAAAGACGGAGACAAAAGACGGAGACAAAGACGTAGACAAAGACGGAGACAAAGACGGTGACAAAGACGGCGGCAAAGACGGAGGCAAAGACGGAGACAAAGACGGAGACAAAGACGGAGACCAAGACGGAGGCAAAGGCGGAGGCAAAGACGGAGACAAAGACGGAGACAAAGACGGAGACAAAGACGGAGACAATGTCGGAGACAAAGTCGGAAACAAAGATGGAGACAAAGACGGAGACAATGACGGAGGCAAAGACGGAGACAAAGACGGTGACAAAGACAGAGACAAAGACAGAGGCAAAAACAGAGACAAAGACGCAGACAAAGACAGAGACAAAGACAGAGGCACAAACAGAGACAAAGACGGAGACAAAGACTGAGGCAAAGACAGACAGAAAGACGTAGACAAAGACGGAGACGAAGACGGAGGCAAAGACAGAGACAGAGACAGAGACAGAGACAGAGACAGAGACAGTGACAGAGGCAGCGACGGAGACAAAGACGGAGACGAAGACAGAGACAGCGACGGAGACAGAGAAGGAGGCAAAGACGGAGACAAAGACGGAGGCAAAGATGGGGACAAAGACAGAGACAGAGACAGCGACGGAGACAAAGAAGGAGACATAGACGCAGGCAAAGACGGACACAAAAGACAGAGACAAAGACAGAGGCAAGGGCAGAGACGAAGACAGAGACAAAGACAGAGGCAAAGACAGAGAGAAAGACGGAGACAAAGACGGAGGCCAAGACAGAGACGGAGACAAAGACGGAGGCAAAGATGGAGACAAAGACAGAGACAGAGACATCAACGGAGACAGAGACAGAGACAGAGACAAAGACAGAGACAAAGACAGAGGCAGGGACAGAGGCTGGGACAGAGACAGAGACAGAGACAGAGACAGAGACAGAGACAGAGACAGAGACAGAGACAGAGACAAAGACAGAGACAGAGACAGAGACAGAGACAGATACAGAGACAGAGACAGAGACAGAGACAGAGACAGAGACAGAGACAGAGACAGAGACAGAGACAGAGACAAAGACAGAGACAAAGACAGAGACAGAGACAGAGACAAAGACAGAGACAAAGACAGAGACAAAGACGGAGACAAAGACGGAGACAAAGACAGAGACAAAGACAGAGACAAAGACAGAGACAAAGACAGAGACAAAGACAGAGACAAAGACAGAGACAAAGACAGAGACAAAGACAGAGACAAAGACAGAGACAAAGACAGAGACAAAGACAGAGACAAGGACAGAGACAAAGACAGAGACAAAGACAGAGACAAAGACAGAGACAAAGACAGAGACAAAGACAGAGACAAAGACAGAGACAGAGACAGAGACAGAGACAGAGACAGAGACGGAGACAAAGACGGAGACAAAGACGGAGACAAAGACAGAGACAAAGACAGAGACAAAGACAGAGACAAAGACAGAGACAGAGACAGAGACAAAGACAGAGACAAAGACAGAGACAAAGACAGAGACAAAGACAGAGACAAAGACAGAGACAAAGACAGAGACAAAGACAGAGACAAGGACGGAGACAGAGACCGAGACAAGACAGAGACAAAGACGGAGACAGAGACAGAGACAGAGACAGAGACAGAGACAGAGACAAAGACGGAGACAAAGACGGAGACAAAGACAGAGACAGAGACAAAGACAGAGACAAAGACAGAGACAAAGACAGAGACAAAGACAGAGACAAAGACAGAGACAAAGACAGAGACAAAGACAGAGACAAAGACAGAGACAAAGACAGAGACAAAGACAGAGACAAAGACAGAGACAAAGACAGAGACAAAGACAGAGACAAAGACAGAGACAGAGACAGAGACAGAGACGGAGACAAAGACGGAGATAAAAGACAGAGACAAAGACAGCTACAAAGACAGTGACATGGACAGAGACAAAGACAGAGACAAAGACAGAGACAAAGACAGACACAAAGACAGAGACACAGACAGAGACAAAGACGGAGACAAAGACAGAAGACAGAGACTAAGACAGAGACAAAGACAGAGACAAAGACAGAGACAAAGACAGAGACAAAGACAGAGACAAAGACAGAGACAGAGACAGAGACAGAGACAGAGACAAAGACAGAGACAAAGACAGAGACAAAGACAGAGACAAAGACAGAGACAAAGACAGAGACAAGGACAGAGACAAAGACAGAGACAAAGACAGAGACAAAGACGGAGACAAAGGCAGAGACAAAGACAGAGACAAAGACAGAGACAAAGACAGAGACAAAGACAGAGACAAAGACAGAGACAAAGACAGAGACAAAGACAGAGACAAAGACAGAGACAGAGACAGAGACAAAGACAGAGACAAAGACAGAGACAAAGACAGAGACAAAGACAGAGACAAAGACAGAGACAAAGACAGAGACAAAGACAGAGACAAAGACAGAGACAAAGACAGAGACAAAGACAGAGACAAAGACAGAGACAGAGACAGAGACAGAGACAGAGACAAAGACGGAGACAAAGACAGAGACAAAGACAGAGACAGAGACAGAGACAAAGACAGAGACAAAGACAGAGACAAAGACAGAGACAAAGACAGAGACAGAGACAGAGACAAAGACAGAGACAGAGACAGAGACAAAGACAGAGACAAAGACAGAGACAAAGACAGAGACAAAGACAGAGACAAAGACAGAGACAAAGACAGAGACAAAGACAGAGACAAAGACAGAGACAAAGACAGAGACAAAGACAGAGACAAAGACAGAGACAAAGACAGAGACAAAGACAGAGACAAAGACAGAGACACAGACAGAGACAAAGACAGAGACAAAGACAGAGGCAAAGACAGAGACAAAGACAGAGACAAAGACAGAGACAAAGACACAGACAAAGACAGAGACAAAGACGGAGACAAGGACGGAGACAAAGACAGAGACAAAAGACGGATACAAAGACGGTGACAAAGACAGAGACAAAGACAGAGACAAAGACGGAGACAAAGACGGAGACAAAGACGGAGACAGAGACAGAGACAAAGACGGAGACAAAGACGGAGACAAAGACGGAGACAAAGACGGAGACAAAGACAGAGACAAGACGGAGACAAAGACGGATACAAAGACGGAGACTAAGACGGAGGCAAAGACGGAGACAAAGACGGAGACAAAGACGGAGACAATGTCGGAGACAAAGACGGAGACAAAGACGGAGGCAAAGACAGAGACAGAGACAGAGACAGAGACAGAGACAGAGACAGAGACAGAGACAGAGACAGAGACAGAGACGGAGACAAAGACGGAGACAAAGACGGAGACAAAGACGGAGGCAAAGACGGAGACAAAGACGGAGACAAAGACAGAGACAGAGACAGAGACAGAGACAACGACGGAGGCAAAGACGGAGACAAAGACGGAGCAAGACAGAGACAGAGACAGAGACAGAGACAGAGACAGAGACAGAGACGGAGACAAAGACGGAGACAAAGACAGAGACAAAGACAGAGACAAAGACAGAGACAAAGACAGAGACAAAGACGGAGACAAAGACAGAGACAAAGACAGAGACACAGACAGAGACAAAGACAGAGACAAAGACAGAGACAAAGACAGAGACAAAGACAGAGACAAAGACAGAGACAAAGACAGAGACAAAGACAGAGACAGAGACGGAGACAGAGCAAGAGACAAAGACAGAGACAAAGACAGAGACAAAGACAGAGACAGAGACAGAGACAAAGACAGAGACCAAGACGTAGACAAAGACGGAGACAAGGACGGAGACAAAGACAGAGACAAAGACGGAGACAAAGACGGAGACAAAGACGGAGACAAAGACGGAGACAAAGACGGAGACAAAGACAGAGACAGAGACAGCGACGGAGACAAAAGACAGAGACAAAGACAGAGACAAAGACAGAGACAAAGACAGAGACAAAGACAGAGACAAAGACAGAGACAAAGACAGAGACAAAGACAGAGACAAAGACAGAGACAAAGACAGAGACAAAGACAGAGACAAAGACAGAGACAGAGACAGCGACGGAGACAGAGACAGAGACAAAGACAGAGGCAAAGACAGAGACAAAGACAGAGACAAAGACAGAGACAAAGACAGAGACAAAGACAGAGACAAAGACAGAGACAAAGACAGAGACAAAGACAGAGACAAAGACGGAGACAAAGACAGAGACAAAGACAGAGACAAAGACAGAGACAAAGACAGAGACAAAGAGAGAGACAAAGACGGAGACAAAGACAGAGACAAGACGAGCAAAGACGGAGACAAGACAGAGACAAGACGGAGACAAGACAGAGACAAAGACAGAGACAAAGACGGAGACAAAGACGGAGACAAAGACAGAGACAAAGACAGAGACAAAGACGGAGACAAGACGGAGACAAAGACGAGACAAAGACGGAGACAAGACGGAGACAAAGACGAGACAAAGACAGAGACAAAGACAGAGACAAAGACAGAGACAAAGACAGAGACAAAGACGGAGACAAAGACAGAGACAAAGACAGAGACAAAGACGGAGACACAAGACAGAGACAAAGACAGAGACAAAGACAGAGACAAAGACAGAGACAAAGACAGAGACAAAGACAGAGACAGAGACAGAGACAGAGACAGAGACAGAGACAAAGACAGAGGCAAAGACAGAGACAAAGACGGAGACAGAGACAAAGACAGAGGCAAAGACGGAGACAAAGACAGAGACAAAGGCGGAGACAAAGACGGAGACAAAGACAGAGACAGAGACGGAGACAAAGACAGAGACAAAGACGCAGACAAAGACAGAGACAAAGACGGAGACAAAGACGGAGACAAAGACAGAGACAAAGACGGAGACAAAGACGGAGACAAAGACGGAGACAGAGACGGAGACAAAGACGGAGACAAAGACGGAGACAAAGACGGAGACAAAGACGGAGACAAAGACGGAGACAAAGACGGAGACAAAGACGGAGACAGAGACAGAGACAGAGACAGAGACAAAGACTGAGACAAAGACAGAGACAAAGACAGAGACAAAGACAGAGACAGAGACAGAGACAGAGACGGAGACAAAGACGGAGACAAAGACGGAGACAAAGACGGAGACAAAGACGGAGACAAAGACGGAGACAAAGACAGAGACAAAGACAGAGACAAAGACGGAGACAAAGACAGAGACAGAGACAGAGACAGAGACAGAGACAGAGACAGAGACAAAGACAGAGACAAAGACAGAGACAAAGACAGAGACAAAGACGGAGGCAAAGACAGAGACAGAGACAGAGACAGAAACAGAGACAGAGACAGAGACAGAGACAGAGACAGAGACAGAGACAGAGACAGAGACAGAGACAGAGACAGAGACAGAGACGGAGACAGAGACGGAGACAAAGACGGACACAAAAGACAGGGACAAAGACAGAGGCAAAGACAGAGACAAAGACAGAGACAAAGACAGAGACAGAGACAAAGACAGAGACAAAGACAGAGACAGAGACAGCGACGGAGACAAAGACGGAGACAAAGACGGAGACAAAGACGGAGACAAAGACGGAGACAAAGACGGAGGCAAAGACGGAGACAAAGACAGAGACAAAGACAGAGACAAAGACGGAGACAAAGACGGAGACAAAGACGGAGACAAAGACGGAGACAAAGACGGAGACAAAGACGGTGACAAAGACAGAGACAAAGACAGAGGCAAAAGCAGAGACAAAGACGGAGACAAAGACGGAGGCAAAGACGGAGGCAAAGACGGAGGCAAAGACAGAGGCAAGGGCAGAGACAAAGACGGACACAAAGACAGAGACAAAGACGGAGGCAAAGACAGAGACGGAGAAATAGGCAGAGACAGAGACAGCGACGGAGACAAAGACGGAGACGAAGACAGAGGCAAAGACGGAGGCAAAGACGGTGGCAAAGACGTAGGCAAAGACGGAGACAATGACGGAGACAAAGACGGAGACAAAGACGGAGACAAAGACGGAGACAAAGACGGAGGCAAAGACAGAGACAGAGACAGAGACAGAGACAGAGACAGAGACGGAGACAAAGACGTAGACAAAGACGGAGACAAAGACGGAGACAAAGACGGAGGCAAAGACGGAGGCAAAGACGGAGGCAAGAACGGAGGCAAAGACGGAGGCAGAGACGTAGACAAAGACGGAGACAATGACGGAGACAAAGACGGAGACAAAGACGGAGACAAAGACAGAGACAAAGACGGAGACAAAGACAGAGACAAAGACAGAGACAGAGACAGAGACAGAGACAGAGACGGAGACAAAGACGGAGACAAAGACGGAGACAAAGACGGAGACAAAGACAGAGACAAAGACGGAGACAAAGACGGAGACAAAGACGGAGACAAAGACGAAGGCAAAGACGGAGGCAAAGACGGAGACAAAGACGGAGACAAAGACGGAGACAAAGACGGAGACAAAGACGGAGACAAAGACGGAGACAAAGACGGAGACAAAGACGGAGACAAAAGACGGAGACAAAGACGGAGACAAAGACGGAGACAAAGACGGAGACAAAGACGGAGACAAAGACGGAGACAAAGACGGAGGCAAAGACAGAGACAAAGACAGAGACAGAGACAGAGACAAAGACAGAGACAAAGACAGAGACAGAGACAGAGACAAAGACAGAGACAAAGACAGAGACAGAGACAGAGACAGAGACAGAGACAGAGACAGAGACAGAGACAGAGACAGAGACAGAGACAGAGACAGAGACAGAGACAGAGACAGAGACAGAGACAAAGACGGAGACAAAGACGGAGGCAAAGACGGAGGCAAAGACGGAGACAAAGACGTATCATAAGACAGAGACATCGACGGAGACAAAGACGGAGACAAAGACAGAGACAAAGACAGAGACAAAGACAGAGGCAAGGACAGAGACAAAGACAGAGACAAAGACAGAGACAAAAGCAGAGACAAAGACAGAGACAAAGACAGAGACAGAGACAGAGACAGGGACAACGACGGAGACGGAGAGAGAGACAGATACAAAGGCAGAGACAAAGACACAGCCAAAGACGGAGACAGAGACAGAGACAAAGACAGAGGCAAAGACGGAGACAAAGACGGAGACAAAGACAGAGACAAAGACAGAGACAAAGACAGAGACAAAGACGGAGGCAAAGACGGAGACAAAGACAGAGACAAAGACAGAGACAAAGACAGAGACAAAGACAGAGACAAAGACAGAGACAAAGACAGAGACAAAGACAGAGACAAAGACAGAGACAAAGACGGAGACAAAGACAGAGACAGAGACAGAGACAGCGACGGAGACAAAGACGGAGACAAAGACGGAGACAAAGACGGAGACAAAGACGGAGGCAAAGACGGAGACAATGACGGAGACAAAGACGGAGACAAAGACGGAGACAAAGACGGAGACAAAGACGGCGACAAAGACGGAGACAAAGACGGAGACAAAGACGGAGACAAAGACGGAGACAAAGACGGAGGCAAAGACGGAGACAAAGACAGAGACAAAGACAGAGACAAAGACAGAGACAAAGACAGAGACAGAGACAGAGACAGAGACAGAGACAAAGACAGAGACAGAGAGACAGAGACAGAGACAGAGACAGAGACAGAGACAGAGACAGAGACAGAGACAAAGACGGAGACAAAGACGGAGACAAAGACGGAGACAAAGACGGAGACAAAGACGGAGGCAAAGACAGAGACAAAGACAGAGACAAAGACAGAGACAGAGACAGCGGCGGTGACGGAGAGAGAGACTGATACAAAGGCAGAGGCAAAGACAGAGACAAAGACGGAGACAGTGAAGGAGACAAAGACAGAGGCAAGGACGGAGACAAAGACGGAGACAAAGACGGAGACAAAGACAGAGACAGAGACAGAGACAGCGACGGAGACAAAGACGGAGACAAAGACGGAGACAAAGACGGAGACAAAGACGGAGGCAAAGACGGAGACAAAGACGGAGACAAAGACGGAGACAAAGACGGAGGCAAAGACGGAGGCAAAGACGGAGACAAAGACGGAGACAAAGACGGAGACAAAGTCGGAGACAAAGACGGAGACAAAGACGGAGACAAAGACGGAGGCAAAGACAGAGACACAGACAGAGACAGAGACAGAGACAGCGACGGAGACAAAGACGAAGACAAAGACGGAGGCAAAGACGGAGACAAAGACGGAGACAAAGACGGAGACAAAGACGGAGACAAAGACGGAGACAAAGACAGAGACAAAGACGGAGACAAAGACAGAGACAAAGACGGAGACAAAGACGGAGGCAAAGACGGAGACAAAGACGGAGACAAAGACAGAGGCAGGTGCAGAGACAAAGACAGAGACAAAGACAGAGACAAAGACAGAGACAAAGACAGAGACAAAGACAGAGACAGAGACAGCGGCGGTGACGGAGAGAGAGACTGATACAAAGGCAGATGCAAAGACAGAGACAAAGACGGAGACAGTGAAGCAGACAAAGACAGAGGCAAGGAAGGTGACAAAGACGGAGGCAAAGACGGAGGCAAAGACGTAGACAA
>JASVEB010000017.1:727053-767117 GCA_036983795.1 Megachile lagopoda
TCTCTGTCTTTGTCTCTGTCTTTGTCTCTGTCTTTGTCTCTGTCTTTGTCTCTGTCTTTGTCTCTGTCTTTGTCTCTGTCTTTGTCTCTGTCTTTGTCTCTGTCTTTGTCTCTGTCTTTGTCTCTGTCTTTGTCTCTGTCTTTGTGTCTGTCTTTGTCTCTGTCTTTGTCTCTGTCTTTGTCTCTGTCTTTGTCTCTGTCTTTGTCTCTGTCTTTGTCTCTGTCTTTGTCTCTGTCTTTGTCTCTGTCTTTGTCTCCGTCTTTGTCTCCGTCTTTGTCTCTGTCTTTGTCTCTGTCTTTGTCTCTGTCTTTGTCTCCGTCTTTGTCTCCGTCTTTGTCTCCGTCTTTGTCTCCGTCTTTGTCTCCGTCTTTGTCTCCGTCTTTGTCTCCGTGTTTGTCTCCGTCTTTGTCTCCGTGTTTGTCTCCGTCTTCGTCTCCGTCGCTGTATCTGTCTCTGTCTTTGTCTCTGTCTTTGTCTGCGTCTTTGTCTTTGTCTCCGTCTTTGTCTCTGTCTTTGCCTCTGTCTTTGTATCTGTCTCTCTCTCCGTCTCCGCCGCTGTCTCTGTCCTTGCCTCTATCTCTGTCGCTGTCTCTGTATCTGTCTTTGTCTCTGTCTTTGTCTTTGTCTCTGTCTTAGGTCTCCGTCTTTGCCTCAGTCTTTGTCTCTGCCTTTGTCTCCCTCCTAGGTCTATGTCTTTCTCTCTGTCTTTGCCTTTGCCTCTGTCTTTGTCTCTGTCTTTGTCTCTGTCTTTGTCTCCGTCTTTGCCTCCGTCTTTGTCTCCGTCTTTGTCTCCGTCTTTGTCTCCGTCGCTGTCTCTGTCTCTGTCTCTGTCTTTGTCTCTGTCTTTGTCTCCGTCTTTGTCTCCGTCCTTGTCTCCGTCTTTGTCTCCGTCTTTGTCTCCGTCTTTGTCTCCGTCATTGTCTCCGTCTTTGTCTCCGTCATTGTCTCCGTCTTTGTCTCTGTCTTTGTCTCTGTCTTTGTCTCTGTCTTTGTCTCTGTCTTTGTCTCTGTCTTTGTCTCTGTCTTTGTCTCTGTCTTTGCCTCTGTCTTTGTCTCTGTCTCTGTCTCTGTCTCTGTCTCTGTCTCTGTCTCTGTCTTTGTCGCCGTCTTTGTCTCCGTCTTTGTCTCCGTCTTTGTCTCTGTCTTTGTCTCTGTCTTTGTCTCCGTCTTTGTCTCCGTCTTTGTCTCCGTCTTTCTCTCCGTCTTTGTCTCTGTCTTTGTCTCTGTCTTTGTCTCTGTCTTTGTCTCTGTCTTTGTCTCTGTCTTTGTCTCTGTCTTTGTCTCTGTCTTTGTCTCTGTCTTTGTCTCTGTCTTTGTCTCTGTCTTTGTCTCCGTCTTTGTCTCCGTCTTTGTCTCTGTCTTTGTCTCTGTCTTTGTCTCTGTCTTTGTCTCTGTCTTTGTCTCCGTCTTTGTCTCCGTCTTTGTCTCCGTCTTTGTCTCTGTCCTTGTCTCTGTCTTTGTCTCTGTCTTTGTCTCTGTCTTTGTCTCTGTCTTTGTCTCTGTCTTTGTCTCTGTCTTTGTCTCTGTCTTTGTCTCTGTCTCTGTCTCTGTCTTTGTCTCTGTCTTTGTCTCTGTCTTTGTCTCTGTCTTTGTCTCCGTCTTTGTCTCCATCTTTGCCTCCGTCTTTGTCACAGTCTTTGTCTCCGTCTTTGTCTACGTCTTTGTCTCCGACTTTGTCTCCGTCTTTGTCTCCGTGTTTGTCTCCGTCTTTGTCTCCGTCTTTGTCTCCGTGTTTGTCACCGTCGCTGTATCTGTCTCTGTCTTTATCTCTGTCTTTGTCTCCGTCTTTGTCTCCGTCTTTGTCTCCGTCTTTGTCTCTGTCTTTGCCTCTGTCTTTGTATCTGGCTCTCCATCCGTCTCCGTCGCTGTCTCTGTATCTGTCTCTGTCTTTGCCTCCGTCTTTGTCTCCGTCTTTGTCTCTGTCTTTGTCTCTGTCTTTGTCTCCGTCTTTATCTCCGTCTTTGCCTCCGTCTTTGTCTCCGTCTTGTCTCCGTCTTTGTCTCTGTCTTTGTCTCTGTCTTTGTCTCCGTCTTTGTCTCCGTCTTTGTCTCCGTCTTTGTCTCCGTCTTTGTCTCTGTCATTCTCTCCGTCTTTGTCTCCTTCTTTGTCTCCGTCTTGTCTCCGTCTTTCCCTCTGTCTTTGTCTCTGTCTTTGTCTCTGTCTTTGTCTCCGTCATTGTCTCCGTCTTTGTCTCTGTCTTTGTCTCTGTCTTTGTCTCTGTCTCTGTCTCTGTCTCTGTCTCTGTCTTTGTCTCTGTCTTTGTCTCCGTCTTTGTCTCCGTCTTTGTCTCTGTCTTTGTCTCTGTCTTTGTCTCTGTCTTTGTCTCTGTCTTAGTCTCTGTCTTTGTCTCTGTCTTTGTCTCTGTCTTTGTCTCTGTCTTTGTCTCTGTCTCTGTCTCTGTCTTTGTCTCTGTCTTTGTCTCTGTCTTTGTCTCTGTCTCTGTCTCTGTCTTTGTCTCCGTCTTTGTCTCCGTCTTTGTCTCCGTCTTTGTGTCCGTCTTTGTCTCCGTCTTTGTCTCCGTCTTTGTCTCCGTCCTTGTCTCCGTCTTTGTCTCCGTCTTTGTCTCCGTCTTTGTCTCCGTCTTTGTTTCCGACTTTGTCTCCGTCTTTGTCTCTGTCTTTGTCTCCGTCTTTGTCTCCGTCTTTGTCTCCGTCTTTGTCTCCGTCTTTGTCTCCGTCTTTGTCTCTGTCTTCGCCTCTGTCTTTGTCTCTGTCTTTGTCTCCGTCTTTGTCTCTCTCTGTCTCCGTCTTGTCTCTGTCTTTGTCTCTGTCTTTGTCTCTGTCTTTGTCTCCGTCTTTGTCTCCGTCTTTGTCTCCGTCTTGTCTCCGTCTTTGTCTCCGTCTTTGTCTCCGTCTTTCTCTCTGCCTTTGTCTCTGTCTTTGTCCCTGTCTTTGTCTCAGTCCTTGTCTCTGTCTTTGTCTCCGTCTTTGTCTCTGTCTTTGTCTCCGTCTTTGTCTCCGTCTTGTCTCGTCTTGTCTCCGTCTTTGTCTCCGTCTTTGTCTCCGTCTTTGTCTCCGTCTTTGTCTCCGTCTTTGTCTCCGTCTTTGTCTCCGTCTTTGTCTCTGTCTCTGTCTCTGTCTTTGTCTCTGTCTTTGTCTCTGTCTTTGTCTCTGTCTTTGTCTCCGTCTTTGTCTCCGTCTTTGTCTCCGACATTGTCTCCGTCTTTGTCTCGTCTTTGTCTCCGTCTTTGTCTCTGTCTTTGTCTCCATCTTTGTCTCTGTCTTTGTCTCCGTCTATGTATCTGTCTTTGTCTCTGTCTCTGTCTCCGTCTTTGTCTCTGTCTCTGTCTCTGTCTCTGTCTCCGTCTTTGTCTCCGTCTTTGTCTCCGTCTTCGTCTCCGTCTTTGTCTCCGTCTTTGTCTCCGTCTTTGTCTCCGTCTTTGTCTCCGTCGTTGTCTCCGTCTTTGTCTCCGTCTTTGTCTCCGTCTTTGTCTCCGTCTTTGTCTCCTTCTCTGTCTCCGTCTTTGTCTCCGTCTTTGTCTCTGTCTTTGTCTCTGTCTTTGTCTCCGTCTTTGTCTCCGTCTTTGTCTCCGTCTTTGTCTCTGTCTTTGTCTCTGTCTTTGTCTCTGTCTTTGTCTCTGTCTTTGCCTCCGTCTTTGTCTCCGTCTTTGTCTCCGTCTTTGCCTCTGTCTTTGTCTCTGTCGCTGTATCTGTGTCTGTCTCTGTCTCTGTCTCTGTCTCTGTCTCTGTCTCTGTCTCTGTCTTTGTCTCCGTCTTTGTCTCCGTCTTTGTCTCCGTCTTTGTCTCCGTCTCTGTCTCCGTCTTTGTCTCTGTCTTTGCCTCTGTCTTTGTCTCTGTCTTTGTCTCCGTCTTTGTCTCCGTCTTTGTCTCCGTCTGTGTCTCTGTCTTTGTCTCCGTCTTTGTCTCCGTCTTTGTCTCTGTCTTTGTCTCCGTCTTTGTCTCCGTCTTTGTCTCCGTCTTTGTCTCTGTCTTTGTCTCTGTCTTTGTATCTGTCTCTCTCTCCGTCTCCGCCGCTGTCTCTGTCTCTGTCTCTGTCTCTGTCTCCGTCTTTGTCTCCGTCTTTGTCTCCGTCTTTGTCTCCGTCTTTGTCTCTGTCTTTGTCTCTGTCTTTGTCTCCGTCTTTGTCTCCGTCTTTGTCTCCGTCTTTGTCTCCGCCTTTGTCTCCGTCTTTGTCTCCGTCTCTGTCTCTGTCTTTGTCTCTGTCTTTGTCTCTGTCTTTGTCTCTGTCTTTGTCTCTGTCTTTGTCTCTGTCTTTGTCTCTGTCTTTGTCTCTGTCTTTGTCTCTGTCTTTGTCTCTGTCTTTGTCTCTGTCTTTGTCTCTGTCTTTGTCTCCGTCTTTGTCTCCGTCTTTGCCTCTGTCTTTGTATGTGTCTTTGTATCTGACTCTGTCTCCGTCTCTGCCGCTGTCTCTGTCTCTGTCTCTGTCTCTGTCTCTGTCTCTGTCTCTGTCTCTGTCTTTGTCTCCGTCTTTGTCTCCGTCTTTGTCTCCGTCTTTGTCTCCTTCTCTGTCTCCGTCTTTGTCTCTGTCTTTGTCTCTGTCTTTGTCTCTGTCTTTGTCTCCGTCTTTGTCTCCGTCTTTGTCTCTGTCTTTGTCTCTGTCTTTGTCTCTGTCTTTGTCTCTGTCTTTGTCTCCGTCTTTGTCTCCGTCTTTGTCTCCGTCTTTGTCTCCGTCTTTGTCTCCGTCGCTGTCTCTGTCTCTGTCTCTGTCTCTGTCTCCGTCTTTGTCTCCGTCTTTGTCTCTGTCTTTGTCTCCGTCTTTGTCTCTGTCTTTGTCTCCGTCTTTGTCTCAGTCTTTGTCTCTGTCTTTGCCTCTGTCTTTGACTCCTTCTTTGTCTCCTTCTTTGTCTCTGTCTTTGTCTATGTCATTGTCTCTGTCTTTTGTCTCCGTCATTGCCTCTGTCTTTGTCTCTGTCTTTGTCTCCGTCTTTGTCTCCGTCTTTGTCTCCGTTTTTGTCTCCGTCTTTGTCTCTGTCTTTGTCTCTGTCTTTGTCTCTGGCTCTGTCTCTGTCTTTGTCTCCGTCTTTGCCTCCGCCTTTGTCTCCGTCTTTGTCTCTGTCTTTGCCTCTGTCTTTGTCTCTGGCTCTGTCTCTGTCTTTGTCTCTGTCTCTGTCTCTGTCTCTGTCTCCGTCTTTGTCTCCGTCTTTGTCTCCGTCTTTGTCTCCGTCTTTGTCTCTGTCTTTGTCTCTGTCTTTGTCTCTGTCTTTGTCTCTGTCTTTGTCTCTGTCTTTGTCTCCGTCTTTGTCTCCGCCATTGTCTCCGTCTTTGTCTCCGTCTTTGTCTCCGTCTTTGTCTCCGTCTTTGTCTCCGTCTTTGTCTCCGTCTTTGTCTCCGTCTCTGTCTCCGTCTTTGTCTCTGTCTTTGTCTCTGTCTTTGTCTCTGTCTTTGTCTCCGTCTTTGTCTCCGTCTTTGTCTCCGTCTTTGTCTCTGTCTCTCCCTCTGTCTTTGTCTCCGTCTTTGTCTCTGTCTTTGTCTCCGCCTTTGTCTCTGTCTTTGTCTCTGTCTTTGTCTCTGTCTTTGTCTCTGTCTTTGTCTCTGTCTCTGTCTCCGTCTTTGTCTCCGTCTTTGTCTCTGTCTTTGTCTCTGTCTTTGTCTCTGTCTTTGTCTCTGTCTTTGTCTCTGTCTTTGTCTCTGTCTTTGTCTCTGTCATTGTCTTTGTCTCTGTATTAGGTGTCCGTCTTTGCCTCTATCTTTGTCTCTGCCTCTGTCTCTGTCTTCGTCTCCGTATTTGTCTCCGTCTTTATCTCCGTCTTTGTCTCTGTCATTGTCTCCGTCTTTGTCTCCGTCTTTGTCTCCGTCTTTGTCTCCGTCTTTGTCTCCGTCTTTGTCTCCGTCTTTGTCTCCGTCTTTGTCTCCGTCTTTGCCTCCGTCATTGTCTCCGTCATTGTCTCCGTCTTTGTCTCCGTCTTTGTCTCCGTCTTTGTCTCCGTCTTTGTCTCCGTCTTTGTCTCCGTCTTTGTCTCCGCCTTTGTCTCCGTCTTTGTCTCTGTCTTTGTCTCTGTCTTTGTCTCTGTCTTTGTCTCTGTCTTTGCCTCTGTCTTTGTCTCTGTCTTGTTCTCTGTCTCCGTCTCTGTCTCTGTCTTTGTCTCTGTCTTTGTCTCCGTCTTTGTCTCCGACTTTGTCTCCGTCTTTGTCTCCGTCTTTGTCTCTGTCTTTGTCTCTGTCTTTGTCTCTGTCTTTGTCTCTGTCTTTGTCTCCGTCTTTGTCTCTGTCTTTGTCTCTGTCTTTGTCTCTGTCTTTGTCTCTGTCTTTGTCTCCGTCTTTGTCTCTGTCTTTGTCTCCGTCTTTGTCTCGTCTTTGTCTCTGTCTTTGTCTCCGTCTTTGTCTCTGTCTTTGTCTCTGTCTTTGTCTCCGTCTTTGTCTCTGTCTTTGTCTCTGTCTTTGTCTCCGTCTTTGTCTCCGTCTTTGTCTCCGTCTTTGTCTCCGTCTTTGTCTCCGTCTTTGTCTCCGTCTTTGTCTCCGTCTTTGTCTCTGTCTTTGTCTCTGTCTTTGTCTCTGTCTTTGTCTCCGTCTTTGTCTCTGTCTTGTCTCTGTCTTTGTCCCTGTCTTTCTCTCTGTCTTTCTCTCTGTCTTTGTCTCTGTCTTTGTCTCTGTCTTTGTCTCTGTCTTTGTCTCTGTCTCTGTCTCTGTCTCTGTCTCTGCCTTTGTCGCCGCCTTTGTCAGCGTCTTTGTCTCAGTCTTTGTCTCCGTCTTTGACTCCGTCTTTGACTCCGTCTTTGCCTCCGTCTCTGTCTCTGTCTTTGTCTCTGTCTTTGTCTCCGTTCTTGCCTCCGTCTCTGTCTCTGTCTTTGTCTCTGTCTTTGTCTCCGTTCTTGCCTCCGTCTTTGTCTCCGCCTTTGTCTCCGTCTTTGTCTCCGTCTTTGGCTCCGTCTTTGTCTCCGTCTTTGTCTCCGTCTTTGTCACTGTATTTGCTTCTGTCTTTGTCTCTGTCTTTGTCTCTGTCTTTGTCTCCGTCTTTGTCTCTGTCTTTGTCTCCGTCTTTGTCTCTGTCTTTGTCTCCGTCTTTGTCTCCGTCTTTGTCTCTGTCTTTGTCTCTGTCTTTGTCTCTGTCTTTGTCTCTGTCTTTGTCTCTGTCTTTGTCTCTGTCTTTGCCTCTGTCTTTGTATCTGTCTTTTTTCTCCGTCGCTGTCTCTGTCTCTGTCTCTGTCTCTGTCTCTGTCTTTGTCTCTGTCTCTGTCTCTGTCTCTGTCTCTGTCTTTGTCTCTGTCTTTGTCTCTGTCTTTGTCTCTGTCTTTGTCTCCGTCTTTGTCTCCGTCTTTGTCTCCGTCGCTGTCTCTGTCTTTGTCTCCGTCTTTGTCTCCGTCTGTGTCTCCGTCTTTGTCTCCGTCACTGCCTCCGTCTTTGTCTCCGTCTTTGTCTCCGTCTTTGTCTCCGTCTTTGTCTCCGTCTTTGTCTCCGTCTTGTCTCCGTCTTTGTCTCTGTCTTTGTCTCCGTCTTTGTCTCCGTCTTTGTCTCCGTCTTTGTCCCCGTCTTTGTCTCTGTCTTTGTCTCCGTCTTTGTCTCCGTCTTTGCCTCCGTCTTTGTCTCCGTCTTTGTCTCCGCCCTTGTCTCCGTCTTTGTCTCTGTCTTCGTCTCCGTCTTTGTCTCCGTCTTTGACTCTGTCTTTGTCTCCGTCTTTGTCTCCGTCTTTGTCTCCGTCTTTGTCTCCGTCTTTGTCTCTGTCTTTGTCTCCGTCTTTGTCTCCGTCTTTGTCTCCGTCTTTGTCTCTGTCTTTGCCTCTGTCTTTGTCTCTGTCTCTGTCTCCGTCTCTGTCTCTGTCTCTGTCTCTGTCTCTGTCTCTGTCTCTGTCTCTGTCTTTGTCTCCGTCTTTGTCTCCGTCTTTGTCTCCGAGATTGTCTCTGTCTCTGTCTCTGTCTCTGTCTCTGTCTTTGTCTCCGTCTTTGTCTCCGTCTTTGTCTCCGTCTTTGTCTCCGTCTTTGTCTCTGTCGCTGTCTCTGTCTCTGTCTCTGTCTCCGTCTTTGTCTCCGTCTTTGTCTCCGTCTTTGTCTCCGTCTTTGTCTCCGTCTTTGTCTCCGTCTTTGTCTCCGTCTTTGTCTCCGTCTTTGTCTCTGTCTTTGTCTCCGTCTTTGTCTCCGCCTTTGTCTCTGTCTTTGCCTTCGTCTTTGTCTCCGTCTTTGTCTCCGTCTTTGTCTTCGTCTTTGTCTCCGTCTTTGTCTCCGTCTTTGTCTCCGTCTTTGCCTCCGTCTTTGTCTCCGTCTTTGTCTCCGTCTCTGTCTCTGTCTTTGTCTCGTCTTTGTCTCCACCATTTTCTCCGTCTTTGCCCGTCTTTGTCTCCGTCTTTGTCTCCGTCTTTGTCTCCGTCTTTGTCTCCGTCTTGTCTCTGTCTTTGTCTCCGTCTTGTCTCCGTCTCTGTCTCTGTCTCTGTCTCTGTCTCTGTCTCTGTCTCTGTCTCTGTCTCTGTCTCTGTCTCTGTCTCTGTCTCTGTCTCTGTCTCTGTCTCTGTCTCTGTCTCTGTCTCTGTCTCTGTCTTTGTCTCTGTCTTTGTCTCTGTCTTTGTCTCTGTCTTTGTCTCTGTCTTTGTCTCTGTCTTTGTCTCTGTCTTTGTCTCTGTCTTTGTCTCCGTCTTTGTCTGTCTTTGTCTCCGTCTTTGTCTCCGTCTTTGTCTCCGTCTTTGTCTCCGTCTCTGTCTCTGTCTCTGTCTCTGTCTCTGTCTTTGTCTCTGTCTTTGTCTCCGTCTTTGTCTCCGTCTTTGTCTCCGTCTTTGTCACCGTCTTTGTCTCCGTCTTTGTCTACGTCTTTGTCTCCGTCTTTTGTCTCCGTCTTTCCCTCCGTCTTTGCCTCCGTCTTTGTCTCCGTCTTTGTCTCCGTCGCTGTCTCTGTCTCTGTCTTTGTCTCTGTCTTTGTCTCTGTCTTTGTCTCTGTCTTTGTCTCCGTCGCTGTCTCTGTCTTTGCCTTCGTCTTTGTCTCCGTCTTTGTCTCCGTCTTTGTCTCAGCCGCTGTCTCTGTCTCTGTTTTTGTCTCCGTCTTTGTATCTGTCATAGTCTCCGTCTTTGTCTCCGTCTTTGTCTCCGTCTTTGTCTCCGTCCTTGTCTCTGTCTCTGTCTCTGTCTTTGTCTCTGTCTTTGTCTCCGTCTTTGTCTCCGTCTTTGCCTCCGTCTTTGTCTCCGTCTTTGTCTCCGTCGCTGTCTCTGTCTCTGTCTCTGTCTCTGTCTCTGTCTTTGTCTCTGTCTCTGTCTCTGTCTCTGTCTCTGTCTCTGTCTTTGTCTCTGTCTTTGTCTCCGTCTTTGTCTCCGTCTTTGTCTCCGTCTTTGTCTCCGTCTTTGTCTCCGTCTTTGTCTCGTCTTTGTCTCCGTCTTTGTCTCCGCCCTTGTGTCCGTCCTTGTCTCCGTCTTTATCTCTGTCTTTGTCTCTGTCTCTGTCTCTGTCTTTGTCTCTGTCTTTGTCTTTGTCTTTGTCCTTGTCTCTGTCTTTGTCTCTGTCTTTGTCTCTGTCTTTGTCTCTGTCTTTGTCTCTGTCTTTGTCTCTGTCTTTGTCTCTGTCTTTGTCTCTGTCTTTGTCTCAGTCTCTGTCTCTGTCTCTGTCTCTGTCTTTGTCTCCGTCTTTGTCTCCGTCTTTGTCTCCGTCTTTGTCTCCGTCTTTGTCTCCGTCTTTGTCTCTGTCTTTGTCTCCGTCTTTGCCTCCGTCTTTGTCTCCGTCTTTGTCTCCGTCTTTGTCTCTGTCTTTGTCTCTGTCTTTGTCTCTGTCTTTGTCTCTGTCTTTGTCTCTGTCTTTGTCTCAGTCTCTGTCTCTGTCTCTGTCTCTGTCTCTGTCTCTGTCTCTGTCTCTGTCTCTGTCCCTGTCTCTGTCTTTGTCTCTGTCTTTGTCTCTGTCTTTGTCTCTGTCTTTGTCTCTGTCTTTGTCTCTGTCTTTGTCTCTGTCTTTGTCTCTGTCTTTGCCTCCGTCTTTGCCTCCGTCTTTGTCTCCGTCTTTGTCTCCGTCTCTGTCTCTGTCTCTGTCTCTGTCTTTGTCTCCGTCTTTGTCTCCGTCTTTGTCTCTGTCTTTGTCTCTGTCTTTGTCTCTGTCTTTGTCTCCGTCTTTGTCTCCGTCTTTGTCTCCGTCTTTGTCTCCGTCTTTGTCTCCGCCTTTGTCTCTGTCTTTGCCTCTGTCTTTGTATCTGTCTCTCTCCGTCTCCGCCGCTGTCTCTGTCTCTGTCTCTGTCTTTGTCTCTGTCTCTGTCTCTGTCTCTGTCTTTGTCTCTGTCTTTGTCTCTGTCTTTGTCTCCGTCTTTGTCTCCGTCTTTGTCTCCGTCTTTGTCTCCGTCTTTGCCTCCGTCTTTGTCTCCGTCTTTGTCTCCGTCGCTGTCTCTGTCTCTGTCTCTGTCTCTGTCTTTGCCTCCGTCTTTGTCTCCGTCTTTGTCTCCGTCTTTCTCTCTGTCTTTGTCTCTGTCTTTGTCTCTGTCTTTGTCTCCGTCTTTGTCTCCGTCTTTGTCTCCGTCTTTGTCTCCGTCTTTGTCTCCGTCTTTGTCTCCGTCTCTGTCTCCGTCTTTGTCTCTGTCTTTGCCTCTGTCTTTGTCTCTGTCTTTGTCTCCGTCTTTGTCTCCGTCTTTGTCTCCGTCTTTGTCTCTGTCTTTGTCTCTGTCTTTGTCTCTGTCTTTGTCTCTGTCTTTGTCTCTGTCTTTGTCTCTGTCTTTGTCTCTGTCTTTGTCTCTGTCTCTGTCTCTGTCTCTGTCTCTGTCTCTGTCTCTGTCTTTGTCTCTGTCTCTGTCTCTGTCTCTGTCTCTGTCTCCGTCTTTGTCTCCGTCTTTGTCTCCGTCTTTGTCTCCGTCTTTGTCTCCGTCTTTGTCTCCGTCTTTGTCTCCGTCTTGGTCTCCGTCTTTGTCTCTGTCTTTGTCTCTGTCTTTGTCTCTGTCTTTGTCTCCGTCTTTGTCTCCGTCTTTGTCTCCGTCTTTGTCTCCGTCTTTGTCTCCGTCTTTGTCTCTGTCTCTGTCTCTGTCTCTGTCTCTGTCTCTGTCTCCGTCTCCGTCTCTGTCTCTGTCTCTGTCTCTGTCTCTGTCTCTGTCTCTGTCTCCGTCTCTGTCTCTGTCTCTGTCTCTGTCTCTGTCTCTGTCTCTGTCTTTGTCTCCGTCTTTGTCTCCGTCTTTGTCTCCGTCTTTGTCTCCGTCTTTGTCTCCGTCTTTGTCTCCGTCTCTGTCTCTGTCTCTGTCTCTGTCTCTGTCTCTGTCTTTGTCTCCGTCTTTGTCTCCGTCTTTGTCTCCGTCTTTGTCTCCGTCTTTGTCTCCGTCTTTGTCTCTGTCTTTGTCTCTGTCTTTGTCTCGAACTTTGTCTCCGTCTTTGTCTCCGTCTTTGTCTCCGTCTTGTCTCCGTCTTTGTCTGCGTCTTTGTATCCGTCCTTATCTCCGTCTTTGTGTCCGTCTTTGTCTCCGTCTTTGTCTCCATCTTTGTCTCCGTCTTTGTCTCCGTCTTTGTCTCCGTCTTTGTCTCCGTCTTTGTCTACGTCTTTGTCTCCGTCTTTGTCTCCGTCTTTGTCTCCGTCTTTGTCTCCGTCTTTGTCTCCGTCTTTGTCTCCGGCTTTGTCTCCGTCTTTGTCTCCGCTCTTGTCTCTGTCTTTGTCTCCGGCTTTGTCTCCGTCCTCGTCTCTTTCTCTGTCTCTGTCTCTGTCTTTGCCTGCGTCTTTGCCTCCGTCTTTGTCTCCGTCTTTGTCTCCGTCTTTGTTTCCGTCTTTGTCTCTGTCTTTGTCTCTGTCTTTGTCTCTGTCTTTGTCTCTGTCTTTGTCTCTGTCTTTGTCTCTGTCTTTGTCTCCGTCTTTGTCTCCGTCGTTGTCTCTGTCTTTGTCTCTGTCTTTGTCTCCGTCTTTGTCTCCGTCTTTGCCTTTCTCTTTGTCTCCGTCTTTGCCTCCGTCTTTGTCTCCGCCGCTGTCTCTGTCTCTGTCTCTGTCTTTGTCTCTGTCTTTGTCTCTATCTTTGTCTCTGTCTTTGTCTCTGTCTTTGTCTCTGTCTTTGTCTCTGTCTTTGTCTCTGTCTTTGTCTCTGTCTTTTTCACCGTCTTTGTCTCCGTCTTTGTCTCCGTCTTTGTCTCCGTCTTTGTCTCCGTCTTTGTCTCCGTCTTTGTCTCCGTCTCTGTCTCCGTCTCTGTCTCTGTCTCTGTCTCTGTCTCTGTCTCTGTCTTGTCTCTGTCTCTGTCTCTGTCTGTGTCTCCGTCTTTGTCTCCGTCTTTGTCTCCGTCTTTGTCTCCGTCTTTGTCTCCGCCTTTGTCTCCGTCTTTGTCTCCGTCTTTGTCTCCGTCTTTGTCTCCGTCTTTGCCTCTGTCTTTGCCTCTGTCTTTGTCTCCGTCTTTGTCTCCGTCGCTGTCTCTGTCTCTGTCTCTGTCTCTGTCTCTGTCTCTGTCTTTGTCTCTGTCTTTGTCTCCGTCTTTGTCTCCGTCTTTGTCTCCGTCTTTGTCTCTGTCTTTGTCTCTGTCTTTGTCTCCGTCTTTGTCTCCGTCTTTGTCTCCGTCTTTTATCTCCGCCTTTGTCTCTGTCTCTGTCTCTGTCTTTGTCTCCGTCTTTGACTCCGACATTGTCTCCGTCTTTGTCTCCGTCTTTGTCTCTGTCTTTGTCTCTGTCTTTGTCTCTGTCTTTGTCTCTGTCTTTGTCTCTGTCTTTGTCTCTGTCTTTGTCTCTGTCTTTGTCTCCGTCTTTGTCTCCGACATTGTCTCCGTCTTTGTCTCCGTCTTTGTCTCCGTCTTTGTCTCCGTCTTTGCCTCCGTCTTTGTCTCCGTCTTTGTCTCCGTCTCTGTCTCTGTCTTTGTCTCTGTCTTTGTCTCCGTCTTTGTCTCCGTCTTTGTCTCCGTCTTTGTCTCCGTCTTTGCCTCCGTCTTTGTCTCCGTCTTTGTCTCCCTCGTTCTCTCTGTCTTTGTCTCTGTCTTTGTCTCTGTCTTTGTCTCTGTCTTTTGTCTCCGTGTTTGTCTCCGTCTTTGTCTCTGTCTCTGTCTTTGTCTCTGTCTTTGTCTCCGTCTTTGTCTCCGTCTTTGTCTCCGTCTTTGTCTCCGTCTTGTCTCCGTCTTTGTCTCCGACTTTGTCTCCGTCTTTGTCTCCGTCAATCTCTCCGTCTTTGTCTCCGTCTTTGTCTCCGTCTTGTCTCCGTCTTGTCTCCGTCTCTGTCTCTGTCTCTGTCTCTGTCTCTGTCTCTGTCTCTGTCTCTGTCTTTGTCTCCGTCTTTGTCTCCGTCTTTGTCTCCGTCTTTGTCTCCGTCATCGTCACCGTCTTTGTCTCTGTCTTTCCCTCTGTCTTTGTATCCGTCTTTGTCTCCGTCTTTGTCTCCGTCTTTGTCTCCGTCTTTGTCTCCGTCTTTGTCTCCGTCTTTGTCTCCGTCTTTGTCTCCGTCTTTGTCTCCGTCTTGTCTCTGTCTCTGTCTCTGTCTCTGTCTCTGTCTCTGTCTCTGTCTTTGTCTCTGTCTCTGTCTCTGTCTCTGTCTCTGTCTCTGTCTCTGTCTTTGTCTCTGTCTCTGTCTCTGTCTCTGTCTTTGTCTCTGTCTTTGTCTCTGTCTTTGTCTCCGTCTTTGTCTCCGTCTTTGTCTCCGTCTTTGTCTCCGTCTTTGTCTCCGTCTCTGTCTCTGTCTTTGTCTCCGTCTTTGTCTCCGTCTTTGTCTCCGTCTTTGCCTCCGTCTTTGTCTCCGTCTTTGTCTCCGTCTTTGTCTCCGTCTTTGTCTCCGTCTTTGTCTCTGTCTTTGTCTCCGTCTTTGTCTCCGTCTTTGTCTCCGTCTTTGTCTCCGTCATTGTCTCCGTCTTTGTCTCCGTCTTTGTCTCCGTCTTTGTCTCTGTCTCTGTCTCTGTCTCTGTCTTTGTCTCTGTCTTTGTCTCCGTCTTTGTCTCCGTCTTTGTCTCCGTCTTTGTCTCCGTCTTTGTCACCGTCTTTGTCTCCGTCTTTGTCTCCGTCTTGTCTCCGTCTTTGTCTCGTCTTTGTCTCCGTCTTTGTCTCCGTCTTTGTCTCCGTCTTTGTCTCCGTCTTTGTCTCCGTCTTTGTCTCCGTCTCTGTCTCTGTCTCTGTCTCTGTCTCTGTCTCTGTCTCTGTCTTTGCCTCTGTCTTTGTCTCCGTCTTTGTCTCCGTCTTTGTCTCCGTCTTTGTCTCCGTCTTTGCCTCTGTCTTTGTCTCCGCCTTTGTCTCCGTCTTTGTCTCCGTCTTTGTCTCCGTCTTTGTCTCCGTCTCTGTCTCTGTCTCTGTCTCTGTCTCTGTCTCTGTCTCTGTCTTTGTCTCCGTCTTTGTCTCCGTCTTTGTCTCCGTCTTTGTCTCGTCTTGTCTCTGTCTCTGTCTCTGTCTTTGTCTCCGTCTTTGTCTCCGTCTTTGTCTCCGTCTTTGTCTCCGTCTTTGTCTCCGTCTTTGTCTCCGTCTTTGTATCCGTCTCTGTCTCTGTCTCTGTCTCTGTCTCTGTCTCTGTCTCTGTCTTTGTCTTTGTCTTTGTCTCCGTCTTTGTCTCCGTCTTTGTCTCCGTCTTTGTCTCCGTCTTTGTCTCCTTCTCTGCCTCTGTCTCCGCCTCTGTCACTGTCTTTGCCTTCGTCTTTGTCTCCGTCTTTGTCTCCGTCTTTGTCTCCGTCTCTGTCTCTGTCTCTGTCTCTGTCTTTGTCTCCGTCTTTGTCTCCGTCTTTGTCTCCGTCTTGTCTCTGTCTTTGTCTCTGTCTTTGTCTCTGTCTTTGTCTCTGTCTTTGTCTCTGTCTTTGTCTCTGTCTTTGTCTCCGTCTTTGTCTCCGTCTTTGTCTCCGTCTTTGTCTTCGTCTTTGTCTCTGTCTTTGTCTCTGTCTTTGTCTCCGTCTCTGTCTCCGTCTCTGTCTCTGTCTTTGTCTCTGTCTCTGTCTCTGTCTGTGCCTCTGTCTCTGTCTCTGTCTTTGTCTCTGACTTTGTCTCTGTCTTTGTCTCTAACTTTGTCTCTGTCTCTGTCTCTGTCTCTGTCTTTGTCTCCGTCTTTGTCTCCGTCTTTGTCTCCGTCTTTGCCTCCATCTTTGTATCCGTCTTTATCTCCGTCTTTTTGTCCGTCTTTGTCTCCGTCTTTGTCTCCGTCTTTGTCTCCGTCTTTTTCTCCGTCTTTGTCTGTGTCTCTGTCTCTGTCGCTGTCTCTGTCACTGTCTCAGTCTCTGTCTCTGCCTCTGTCTCCGTCTTTGTCTCCGACATTGTCTCCGTCTTTGTCTCCGTCTCTGTCTCTGTCTTTGTCTCTGTCTTTGTCTCCGTCTTTGCCTCCGTCTTTGTCTCCGTCTTTGTCTCCGTCGTTGTCTCTGTCTCTGTCTCTGTCTCTGTCTCTGTCTCTGTCTCTGTCTCTGTCTCTGTCTCTGTCTCTGTCTCTGTCTTTGTCTCCCTCTTTGTCTCCGTCTTTGTCTCCGTCTTTGTCTCCGTCTTTGTCTCTGTCTTTGTCTCCGTCTTTGTCTCCGTCTTTGTCTCCGTCTTTGTCTCCGTCTTTGTCTCTGTCTCTGTCTCTGTCTCTGTCTCTGTCTCTGTCTTTGTCTCCGTCTTTGTCTCCGTATTTGTCTCCGTCTTTGTATCTGTCTTTGTCTCTGTCTTTGTCTCTGTCTTTGTCTCTGTCTTTGTCCCTGTCTTTGTCTCTGTCTTTGTATCTGTCTTTGTCTCTGTCTTTGCTTCTGTCTTTGTCTCCGTCTTTGTTTCCGTCTTTGCCTTCGTCTTTGTCTCCGTCTTTGTCTCTGTCTTTGTCTCTGTCTTTGTCTCTGTCTTTGTCTCTGTCTTTGTCTCTGTCTTTGTCTCTGTCTTTGTCACTGTCCTTGTCTCTGTCTTTGTCTCTGTCTTTGTCTCTGTCTTTGTCTCTGTCTTTGTCTCAGTCTTTGTCTCCGTCTTTGTCTCCGTGTTTGTCTCTGTCTTTTTCTCTGTCTTTGTTTTCGACTTTGTCTCGACTTTGTCTCCGTCTTTGTCTCCGTCTTTGTCTCCGTCTTTGTCTCCGTCTTTGCCTCCGTCTTTGTCTCGGTCTTTGTCTCCGTCTTTGTCTCCGTCGCTGTCTCTGTCTCTGTCTCTGTCTCTGTCTCTGTCTTTTCTCCGTCTTTGTCTCCGTCTTTGTCTCCGTCTTTGTCTCCGTCTTTGTCTCCGTCTTTGTCTCCGTCTTGTCTCCGTCTTTGTCTCCGTCTTTGTCTCCGTCTTTGTCTCCGTCTTTATCTCCGTCTTTGTCTCCGTCTTTGTCGCCGTCTTTGTCTCCGTCTTTGTCTCCGTCTTTGTCTCCGTCTTTGTCTCCGTCTTTGTCTCCGTCTCTGTCTCTGTCTTTGTCTCTGTCTTTGTCTCTGTCTTTGTCTCTGTCTTTGTCTCCGTCTTTGTCTCTGTCTTTGTCTCCTTCTCTGTCTCTGTCTTTGTCTCTGTCTTTGCCTCTGTCTTTGTCTCCGTCTTTGTCTCCGTCTCTGTCTCTGTCTCTGTCTTTGTCTCTGTCTTTGTCTCCGTCTTTGTCTCCGTCTGTGTCTCCGTCTTTGTCTCCGTCTTTGTCTCCGTCTTTGTCTCCGTCTTTGTCTCTGTCTCTGTCTCTGTCTTGTCTCTGTCTTTGTCTCCGTCTTTGTCTCTGTCTCTGTCTCTGTCTCTGTCTCTGTCTCTGTCTCTGTCTTTGTCTCTGTCTTTGTCTCTGTCTTTGTCTCTGTCTTTGTCTCTGTCTTTGCCTCCGTCTTTGTCTCCGTCTTTGTCTCCGTCTTTGTCTCCGTCTTTGTCTCTGTCTTTGTCTCTGTCTTTGTCTCCGTCTTTGTCTCCGTCTTTGTCTCCGTCTTTGTCTCCGTCTTTGTCTCCGTCTTTGTCTCCGTCTTTGTCTCCGTCTTTGTCTCCGTCTTTGTCTTCGTCTTTGTCTCCGTCTTTGTCTCCGTCTTTTCTCCGTCTTTGTCTCCGTCTTTGTCTCCGTCTTTGTCTCCGTCTTTGTCTCTGTCTTTGTCTCTGTCTTTGTCTCTGTCTTTGTCTCTGTCTTTGTCTCTGTCTTTGTCTCTGTCTTTGTCTCTGTCTTTGTCTCCGTCTTTGTCTCCGTCTTTGTCTCTGTCATTGTCTCCGTCTTTGTCTCCGTCTTTGTCTCCGTCTTTGTCTCGGTCTTTGCCTCTGTCTTTGTCTCTGCCCCTGTCTCCGTCTTTGTCTCTGTCTTTGCCTCTGTCTTTGTCTCCGTCGCAGTCTGCGTCCCTGTCTCTGTCTCTGTCTTTGTCTCTGTCTTTGTCTCTGTCTTTGTCTCTGTCTTTGTCTCTGTCTTTGTCTCTGTCTTTGTCTCTGTCTTTGTCTCTGTCTTTGTCTCTGTCTTTGTCTCTGTCTTTGTCTCCGTCTTTTTCTCTGTCCTTGTCTCTGTCATTGTCACCGTCTTTGACTCCGTCTTTGTCACCGTCTTTGTCTCCGTCTTTGTCTCTGTCTCTGTCTCTGTCTCTGTCTCTGTCCTTGTCTCTGTCTTTGTCTCTGTCTTTGTCTCTGTCTTTGTCTCTGTCTTTGTCTCTGTCTTTGTCTCTGTCTTTGTCTCTGTCTTTGTCTCTGTCTTTGTCTCTGTCTTTGTCTCTGTCTTTGTCTCTGTCTTTGTCTCTGTCTCTGTCTCTGTCTTTGCCTCCGTCTTTGTCTCCGTCTTTGTCTCCGTCTTTGTCTCCGTCTTTGTCTCCGTCCTTGTCTCCGTCTTTGTCTCCGTCGCTGTATCTGACTCTGCCTTTGCCTCCGTCTTTGTCTCCGTCTTTGTCTCCGTCTTTGTCTCTGTCTTTGTCTCCGTCTTTGTCTCTGTCTTTGTCTCCGTCTTTGTCTCTGTCTTTGTCTCCGTCTTTGTCTCCGTCTTTGCCTCCGTCTTTGTCTCCGTCTTTGTCTCCGTCGCTGTCTCTGTCTCTGTCTCTGTCTCTGTCTCTGTCTCTGTCTTTGTCTCTGTCTTTGTCTCTGTCTTTGTCTCCGTCTTTGTCTCCGTCTTTGTCTCCGTCTTTGTCTCTGTCTTTGTCTCCGTCTTTGTCTCCGTCTTTGTCTCCGTCTTTGTCTCCGTCTTTGTCTCCGTCTTTGTCTCCGTCTTTGCCTCTGTCTTTGTCTCCGTCTTTGTCTCCGTCTTTGTCTCCGTCTTTGTCTCCGTCTTTGTCTCTGTCTCTGTCTCTGTCTCTGTCTCTGTCTTTGTCTCTGTCTCTGTCTCTGTCTTTGTCTCTGTCTTTGTCTCCGTCTTTGCCTCCGTCTTTGTCTCCGTCTTTGTCTCCGTCTTTGTCTCCGTCTTTGTCTCCGTCTTTGTCTCCGTCTTTGTCTACGTCTTTGTCTCCTTCTACGTCCTCGTCTTTGTCTCTGTCTTTGACTGTGTCATTGTCTCCGTCCTTTGTCTCCGACTTTGTCTCCGTCTTTGTCTCCGTCTTTGTCTCTGCTCTGTCTCTGTCTCTGTCTTTGTCTCCGTCTTTGTCTCCGTCTTTGTCTCCGTCTTTGCCTCCGTCTTTGTCTCCGTCTTTGTCTCCGTCTTCCTCTCTGTCTTTGTCTCTGTCTTTGTCTCTGTCTTTGTCTCCGTCTTTGTCTCCGTCTTTGTCTCCGTCTTTGTCTCTGTCTCTGTCTCTGTCTCTGTCTCTGTCTCTGTCTTTGTCTCTGTCTTTGTCTCTGTCTCTGTCTCTTGTCTCCGTCTTTTGTCTCCGTCTTTGTCTCCGTCTTTGTCTCCGTCTTTGTCTCCGTCTTTGCCTCCGTCTTTGTCTCCGTCTTTGTCTCCGTCTTTGTCTCCGTCTTTGTCTCTGTCTTTGTCTCTGTCTTTGTCTCCGTCTTTGTCTCCGTCTTTATCTCCGTCTTTGTCTCCGTCTTTGTCTCTGTCTTTGTCTCTGTCTTTGTCTCCGTCTTTGTCTCCGTCTTTGTCTCCGTCTTTGTCTCCGTCTTTGTCTCCGTCTTTGTCTCCGTCATTGTCTCTGTCCTTGTCTCTGTCTTTGTCTCCGTCTTTGTCTCCGTCTTTGTCTCTGTCTTTGTCTCTGTCTTTGTCTCTGTCTTTGTCTCTGTCTTTGTCTCTGTCTTTGTCTCTGTCTTTGTCTCTGTCTTTGTCTCTGTCTCTGTCTCTGTCTTTGTCTCTGTCTTTGTCTCTGTCTTTGTCTCTGTCTTTGTCTCTGTCTTTGTCTCTGTCTTTGTCTCTGTCTTTGTCTCTGTCTTTGTCTCTGTCTTTGCCTCCGTCTTTGTCTCCGTCTTTGTCTCCGTCTTTGTCTCTGTCTTTGTCTCTGTCTTTGTCTCCGTCTTTGCCTCCGTCTTTGCCTCCGTCTTTGTCTCCGTCTTTGTCTCTGTCTCTGTCTCTGTCTCTGTCTCTGTCTCTGTCTTTGTCTCTGTCTTTGTCTCTGTCTCTGTCTCTGTCTTTGTCTCTGTCTTTGTCTCTGTCTTTGTCTCCGTCTTTGTCTCTGTCTTTGTCTCTGTCTTTGTCTCCGTCTTTGTCTCCGTCTTTGTCTCCGTCTTTGTCTCCGTCTTTGTCTCCGTCTTTGTCACCGTCTTTGTCTCCGTCTTTGTCTCCGTCTTTGTCTCCGTCTTTGTCTCTGTCTTTGTCACCGTCTTTGTCTCTGTCTTTGTCTCCGTCTTTGTCTCCGTCCTTGTCTCCGTCTCTGTCTCTGTCTTTGTCTCTGTCTCTGTCTCTGTCTCTGTCTCTGTCTCTGTCTCTGTCTTTGTCTCTGTCTTTGTCTCTGTCTTTGTCTCTGTCTTTGTCTCTGTCTCTGTCTCTGTCTCTGTCTTTGTCTCCGTCTTTGTCTCCGTCTTTGTCTCCGTCTTTGCCTCCGTCTTTGTCTCCGTCTTTGTCTCCGTCTTTGTCTCCGTCTTTGTCTCCGTCTTTGCCTCCGTCTTTGCCTCCGTCTTTGTCTCCGTCTTTGTCTCCGTCTTTGTCTCCGTCTTTGCCTCCGTCTTTGTCTCCGTCTTTGTCTCCGTCTTTGTCTCTGTCTTTGTCTCCGTCTTTGTCTCCGTCTTTGCCTCCGTCTTTGTCTCCGTCTTTGTCTCCGTCTTTGTCTCTGTCTTTGTCTCCGTCTTTGTCTCCGTCTTTGTCTCCGTCTCTGTCTCTGTCTCTGTCTCTGTCTCTGTCTGTGTCTCTGTCTTTGCCTCCGTCTTTGTCTCCGTCTTTGCCTCCGTCTTTGTCTCCGTCTTTGTCTCCGTCTTTGTCTCCGTCTTTGTCTCTGTCTCTGTCTCCGTCTTTGCCTCCGTCTTTGTCTCCGTCTTTGTCTCCGTCTTTGCCTCCGTCTTTGTCTCCGTCTTTGTCTCCGTCTTTGTCTCTGTCTCTGTCTCTGTCTCTGTCTCTGTCTCTGTCTCTGTCTCTGTCTCTGTCTTTGTCTCTGTCTTTGTCTCCGTCTTTGTCTCCGTCTTTGTCTCCGTCTTTGTCTCCGACATTGTCTCCGTCTTTGTCTCCGTCTTTGTCTCCGTCTTTGCCTCCGTCTTTGCCTCTGTCTTTGTCTCCGTCTTTGTCTCCGTCGCTGTCTCTGTCTCTGTCTCTGTCTTTGTCTCTGTCTTTGCCTCCGTCTTTGTCTCTGTCTTTGTCTCTGTCTTTGTCTCTGTCTTTGTCTCTGTCTTTGTCTCCGTCTTTGTCTCCGTCTTTGCCTCCGTCTTTGTCTCCGTCTTTGTCTCCGTCTTTGTCTCTGTCTTTGTCTCTGTCTTTGTCTCTGTCTTTGTCTCTGTCTTTGTCTCCGTCTTTGTCTCCGTCTTTGTCTCCGTCTTTGTCTCCGTCTTTGTCTCCGTCTTTGTCTCCGTCTCTGTCTCTGTCTCTGTCTCTGTCTCTGTCTTTGTCTCCGTCTTTGCCTCCGTCTTTGCCTCCGTCTTTGTCACCGTCTTTGTCTCCGTCTTTGTCTACGTCTTTGTCTCCGTCGCTGTCTCTGTCTCTGTCTTTGTCTCTGTCTTTGTATCAGTCTCTCTCTCCGTCACCGCCGCTGCCTCTGTCTCTGTCTTTGTCTCTGTCTTTGTCTCTGTCTTTGTCTCTGTCTTTGTCTCTGTCTTTGTCTCTGCCTTTGTCTCTGTCTTTGTCTCTGTCTTTGTCTCTGTCTTTGTCTCTGTCTTTGTCTCTGTCTTTTGTCTCCGTCTTTGCCTCTGTCTTTGTCTCTGTCTTTGTCTCCGTCTCTGTCTCTGTCTCTGTCTTTGTCTCCGTCTTTGTCTCCGTCTTTGCCTCCGTCTTTGCCGCCGTCTTTGTCTCCGTCTTTGTCTCCGTCTTTGTCTCCGCTTTTGTCTCCGTCTTTGCCTCCGTCTTTGTCTCCGTCTTTGCCTCCTTCTCCGTCTCCGTCGCTGTCTCTGTCTTCGTCTCCGTCTTTGTCACCGTCGCTGCCTCTGTCACTGTCCCTGTCTCTGTCTCTGTCTCTGTCTTTGCCTCCGTCTTCGTCTCCGTCTTTGTCTACGTCTTTCTCTCTGTCTTTGCCTCAGTCTCTGTCTCCGTCTTTGTCTCTGTTTGTGCCTCTGTCTTTGTCCCTGTCTTTGTCACCGTCTTTGTCTCCGTCTTTGACTCCGTCATTGTCTCCGTCTTTGTCTCCGTCTTTGTCTCCGTCTTTTTCTCCATCTTTGTCTCCGTCGCTGTCTCTGCCGCTGTCTCTGTCTTTGTCGCCGCCCGTGTCTCCGTCTTTGTCTCCGTCCTTGCCTCTGTCTTTGTCTCCTTCACTGTCTCCGTCTTTGTCTCCGTCTTTGCCTCCGTCTTGGTCTCCGTCTTTGTCTCCGTCTTTCTCTCTGTCTTTGTCTCCGTCTTTGCCTCCGTCTCTGCCGCCGTCTTTGCCACCGCCTTTGTCTGCTTCTTTGTCTCTGTCTTTGTCTCCGTCTTTGTCTCCGTCTTTGCCTCAGTCTTTGCCTCTGTCTTTGTCTCTGTCTTTGTCTCCGTCGCTGTCCCTGCCTCTGTCTCTGTCTTTGTCGCCGCCCTTGTCTCCGTCTTTGTCTCCGTCCTTGCCTCTGCCTTTGTCAGCTTCACTGTCTCCGTCTTTGTCTCTGTCTTTGCCTCTGTCTTTGTATCTGTCTCTCTCTCCGTCTCCGCCGCTGTCTCTGTCTCTGTCTTTGTCTCTGTCTTTGTCTCTGTCTTTGTCTCTGTCTTTGTCTCTGTCTTTGTCTCTGTCTTTGTCTCTGTCTCCGTCTTTGTCTCCGTCTTTGTCTCTGTCTTTGCCTCTGTCTTTGTCTCTGTCTTTGTCTCCGCCTTTGTCTCCGTCTTTGTCTCCGTCATTGTCTCCGTCTTTGTCTCCGTCTTTGTCTCCGTCTTTGTCTCCGTCTTTGTCTCCGTCTTTGTCTCCGTCTTTGTCTCCGTCTTTGCCTCCGTCTTTGCCTCCGTCTTTGTCTCCGTCTTTGTCTCCGTCTTTGTCTCCGTCTTTGCCGCCGTCTTTGCCTCCGTCTTTGTCTCCGTCTTTGTCTCCGTCTTTGTCTCCGTCTTTGTCTCCGTCTTTGTCTCTGTCCTTGCCTCTGTCTTTGTCTCTGTCTTTGTCTCCGTCTTTGTCTCCCTCTGTCTCTGTCTCTGTCTCCGACTTTGTCTCTGTCTTTGTCTCTGTCTTTGTCTCTGACATTGTCTCCGTCTTTGTCTCTGTCTTTGCCTCTGTCTTTGTATCTGTCTCTCTCTCCGTCTCCGCCGCTGTCTCTGTCTCTGTCTTTGTCTCTGTCTTTGTCTCTGTCTTTGTCTCCGTCTTTGTCCCTGTCTTTGTCTCTGTCTTTGTCTCTGTCTTTGTCTCTGTCTTTGTCTCTGTCTTTGTCTCTGTCTTTGTCTCTGTCTTTGTCTCTGTCTTTGTCTCCGTCTTTGTCTCCGTCGCTGTCTCTGTCTCTGTCTCTGTCTCTGTCTTTGTCGCCGTCTTTGTCTCCGTCTTTGTCTCTGTCTCTGTCTCTGTCTTTGTCTCCGTCTTTGTCTCCGTCTTTGCCTCCGTCTTTGCCTCCGTCTTTGTCTCCGTCTTTGTCTCCGTCTTTGTCTCCGTCTTTGTCTCCGTCCTTGTCTCCGTCTTTGTCTCCGTCGCTGTCTCCGTCGCTGTCTCTGTCTTTTGATCCGTCTTTGTCTCCGTCTTTGCCTCCGTCTTTGCCTCCGTCTTTGTCTCCGTCTTTGTCTCCGTCGCTGTGTCTGTCTCTGTCTTTGTCTCCGTCTTTGCCTCCGTCTTTGCCTCCGTCTTTGCCTCCGTCTTTGTCTCCGTCTTTGTCTCCGTCGCTGTCTCTGTCTCTGTCTCTGTCTCTGTCTTTGTCTCCGTCTTTGCCTCCGTCTTTGTCTCCGTCTTTGTCTCCGTCTTTGTCTCCGTCTTTGCCTCCGTCTTTGTCTCCGTCTTTGCCTCCGTCTTTGTCTCCGTCTTTGTCTCCGTCGCTGTCTCTGCCTCTGTCTCTGTCTTTGTCGCCGCCCTTGTCTCCGTCTTTGTCTCCGTCCTTGCCTCTGTCTTTGTCTCCTTCACTGTCTCCGTCTTTGTCTCTGTCTTTGCCTCTGCCTTTGTATCAGTCTCTCTCTCCGTCACCGCCGCTGCCTCTGTCTCTGTCTCTGTCTTTGTCTCTGTCTTTGTCTCCGTCTCTGCCTCCGTCTTTGCCTCCGTCTTTGTCTCCGTCTTTGTCTCTGTCTTTGTCTCCGTCTTTGTCTCTGTCTTTGTCTCTGTCTTTGTCTCTGTCTTTGTCTCCGTCTTTGTCCCCGTCTTTGTCTCTGTCTCTGTCTCTGTCTTTGTCTCCGTCTTTGTCTCCGTCTTTGTCTCCGTCTTTGCCTCCGTCTTTGTCACACTACTTGTTTCCGTCTTTGTCTACGTCTTTGTCTCCGTCTTTGTCTCCGTCTTTGCCTCCGTCTTTGCCTCCGTCTTTGTCTCCGTCTTTGTCTCCGTCGCTGTCTCCGTCTTTGCCTCCGTCTTTGTCTCCGTCGCTGTCTCTGTCTCTGTCTCTGTCTCTGTCTCCGTCTTTGTCTCCGTCTTTGCCTCCGTCTTTGTCTCCGTCTTTGTCTCCGTCTTTGCCTCCGTCTTTGTCTCTGTCTTTGTCTCCGTCGCTGTCTCTGTCTCTGTCTCTGTCTCTGTCTTTGTCTCCGTCTTTGCCTCCGTCTTTGCCTCCGTCTTTGCCTCCGTCTTTGTCTCCGTCTTTGTCTCCGTCGCTGTCTCTGTCTCTGTCTCTGTCTTTGCCTCCGTCTTTGTCTCCGTCTTTGTCTCCGTCTTTGCTTCCGACTTTGTCTCCGACATTTTCTCCGTCTTTGTCTACGTCTTTGCCTCCGTCTTTGCCTCCGTCATTGTCTCCGTCTTTGTCTCCGTCGCTGTCTCTGTCTCTTCTCTGTCTCTGTCTTTGGATCCGTCTTTGCCTCCGTCTTTGTCTCCGTCTCTGTCTCCGTCGCAGTCTCTGTCTCTGTCTTTGTCTCCGTCTTTGTCTCCGTCTTTGTCTCCGTCTTTGTCTCCGTCGCTGTCTCTGTCTCTGTCTCTGTCTCTGTCTCTGTCTTTGCCTCCGTCTTCGTCTCCGTCTTTGCCTCCGTCTTTGTCTCTGTTTTTGCTTCTGCCTTTGTCTCTGTCTTTGTATCAGTCTCTCTCTCCGTCACCGCCGCTGGCTCTGTCTCTGTCTTTGTCTCTGTCTTTGTCTCTGTCTTTGTCTCTGTCTTTGTCTCTGTCTTTGTCTCTGTCTTTGTCTCTGTCTTTGTCTCTGTCTTTGTCTCCGTCTTTGCCTCCGTCTTTGTCTCCGTCTTTGTCTGCGTCGCTGTCTCTGTCTCTGTCTTTGTCCCCATCTTTGCCTCCGTCTTTGCCTCCGTCTTTGCCGCCGTCTTTGTCACCGTCTTTGTCTCTGTCTTTGTCGCCGCCCTTGTCTCCGTCTTTGTCTCCGTCCTTGCCTCTGTTCTTTGTCAGCTTCACTGTCTCCGTCTTTGTCTCTGTCTTTGCCTCTGCCTTTGTATCAGTCTCTCTCTCCGTCACCGCCGCTGTCTCTGTCTTTGTCTCTGTCTTTGTCTCTGTCTTTGTCTCTGTCTTTGTCTCTGTCTTTGTCTCTGTCTTCGTCTCTGCCCTTGCCTCTGTCTTTGTCTCTGTCTTTTGTCTCCGTCTTTGCCTCCGTCTTTGTCTCCTTCTTTGTCTCCGTCGCTGTCTCTGTCTTCGTCTCCGTCTTTGTCTCCGTCTCTGTCTCTGTCACTGTCTCTGTCTCTGTCTCTGTCTCTGTCTTGCTCCGTCTTTGCCTCCGTCTTTGTCTCCGTCTTTGTCTCCGTCGCTGTCTCTGTCTCTGTCTCTGTCTCTGTCTTTGTCTACGTCTTTGCCTCCGTCTTTGCCTCCGTCTTTGCCTCCGTCTTTGTCTCCGTCTTTGTCTCCGTCGCTGTCTCTGTCTCTGTCTCTGTCTCTGTCTCTGTCTCTGTCTCTGTCTCTGTCTCTGTCTCTGTCTCTGTCTTTGCCTCCGTCTTTGTGTCCGTCTTTGTCTCCGACATTGTCTCCGTCTTTGTCTCCGTCTTTGTTTCCGACTTTGTGTCCGACATTGTCTCCGTCTTTGTCTACGTCTTTGCCTCCGTCTTTGCCTCCGTCTTTGCCTCCGTCTTTGCCTCCGTCTTTGTCTCTGTCTTTGTCTCCGTCTTTGCCTCTGTCTCTGCCGCCGTCTTTGCCTCCGCCTTTGTCTCCGTCTTTGTCTCTGTCTTTGACTCCGTCTTTGCCTCCGTCTTTGTCTCTGCCCATGCCTCCGTCTTTGTCTCTGTCTTTGTCTCCGCCTTTGTCTCCGTCTTTGTCTCCGTCCTTGCCTCTGCCTTTGTCTGCTTCACTGTCTCCGTCCTTGTCTCGGTCTTTGCCTCTGCCTTTGTATCAGTCTCTCTCTCCGTCACCGCCGCTGTCTCTGTCTCTGTCTTTGTCTCTGTCTTTGTCTCTGTCTTTGTCTCTGTCTTTGTCTCTGTCTTTGTCTCTGTCTTTGTCTCTGTCTTTGTCTCTGTCTTTGCCTCTGTCTTTGTCTCTGTCTTTGTCTCCGTCTTTGCCTCCGTCTTTGTCTCCGTCTTTGTCTCCGTCTCTGTCTCCGTCTCTGTCTCTGTCTCTGTCTTTGTCTCCGTCTTTGTCTCCGTCTTTGCCTCCGTCTTTGCCTCCGTCTTTGTCTCCGTCTTTGTCTCCGTCTTTGTCTCCGTCTTTGTCTCCGTCTTTGTCTCCGTCTTTGTCTCCGTCTTTGTCTCCGTCTTTGTCTCCGTCTCTGTCTCCGTCTCTGTCTCTGTCTTTGTCTCCGTCTTTGTCTCCGTCTCTGTCTCTGTCTCTGTCTCTGTCTCTGTCTCTGTCTCTGTCTTTGCCTCCGTCTTTGTCTCCGTCTTTGTCTCCGTCTTTGTCTCTGTCTTTGCCTCCGTCTTTGTCTCCGTCTTTGTCTCTGTCTTTGCCTCTGTCTTTGTCTCCGTCTTTGTCTCCGTCTTTGTCTCCGTCTTTGTCTCCGTCATTGTCTCCGTCTTTGTCTCCGTCTTTGTCTCCGTCTTTGTCTCCGTCTTTGTCTCCGTCTTTGTCTCATTCTTTGTCTCCGTCTTTGTCTCTGTCTTTGCCTCTGTCTTTGTCTCCGTCTTTGTCTCTGTCTTTGTCTCTGTCTTTGTCTTTGTCTCTGTCTTTGTCTCTGTCTTTGTCTCTGTCTTTGTGTCTGTCTTTGCCTCTGTCTTTGTCTCTGTCCTTGCCTCTGTCTTTGTCTCTGTCTTTGTCTCCGTCTTTGCCTCCGTCTTTGTCTCCGTCTTTGTCTCCGTCGCTGTCTCTGTCTCTGTCTCTGTCTCTGTCTTTGTCTCCGTCTTTGTCTCCGTCTTTGTCTCCGTCTTTGTCTCCGTCTTTGTCTCCGTCTTTGTCTCCGTCTTTGTCTCCGTCATTGTCTCCGCCTTTGTCTCCGTCTTTGTCTCTGTCTTTGCCTCTGTCTTTGTCTCTGTCTTTGTCTCCGTCTTTGTCTCCGTCTTTGTCTCCGTCTTTGTCTCCGTCTTTGTCTCCGTCTTTGTCTCCGTCTTTGTCTCCGTCTTTGTCTCCGTCTTTGTCTCCGTCTTTGTCTCCGTCTTTGTCTCCGTCTTTGTCTCTGTCTTTGTCTCCGTCTTTGTCTCCGTCTTTGTCTCCGTCTCTGCCTCCGTCTTTGCCTCCGTCTTTGTCTCCGTCTTTGTCTCCGTCTTTGTCTCCGTCTTTGTCTCCGTCTTTGTCTCTGTCTTTGCCTCTGTCTTTGTCTCTGTCTTTGTCTCCGTCGCTGTCTCTGCCTCTGTCTCTGTCTTTGTCTCTGTCTTTGTCTCTGTCTTTGTCTCTGTCTTTGTCTCTGTCTTTGTCTCCGTCTTTGTCTCTGTCTTTGCCTCTGCCTTTGTATCAGTCTCTCTCTCCGTCACCGCCGCTGTCTCTGTCTCTGTCTTTGTCTCTGTCTTTGTCTCTGTCTTTGTCTCTGTCTTTGTCTCTGTCTTTGTCTCTGTCTTTGTCTCTGTCTTCGTCTCTGCCTTTCTCTCTGTCTTTGTCTCTGTCTTTGTCTCCGTCTTTGTCTCCGTCTTTGTCTCCGTCTTTGCCTCCGTCTTTGTCTCTGTCTTTGTCTCTGTCTTTGTCTCCGTCTTTGTCTCCGTCTCTGTCTCTGTCTCTGTCTCTGTCTTTGTCTCCGTCTTTGCCTCCGTCTTTGCCTCCGTCTTTGTCTCCGTCTTTGTCTCCGTCTTTGTCTCCGTCTTTGTCTCCGTCTTTGTCTCCGTCTTTGTCTCCGTCTTTGTCTCCGTCTTTGTCTCCGTCTCTGTCTCTGTCTTTGTCTCTGTCTTTGTCTCCGTCTTTGCCTCCGTCTTTGCCTCCGTCTTTGTCTCCGCCTTTGTCTCCGTCGCTGTCTCTGTCTCTGTCTTTGTCTCCGTCTTTGTCTCCGTCTTTGTCTCCGTCTTTGCCTCCGTCTTTGTCTCCGTCTTTGTCTCCGTCGCTGTCTCTGTCTCTGTCTCTGTCTCTGTCTTTGTCTCCGTCTTTGCCTCCGTCTTTGTCTCCGTCTTTGTCTCCGTCTTTGTCTCCGTCCTTGCCTCCGTCTTTGTCTCCGTCTTTGTCTCCGTCTTTGTCTCCGTCTTTGTCTCCGTCTTTGTCTCTGCCTCTGTCTCTGTCTTTGTCTCCGTCTTTGTCTCCGTCTTTGTCTCCGTCCTTGCCTCTGTCTTTGTCTCCTTCACTGTCTCCGTCTTTGTCTCTGTCTTTGCCTCTGCCTTTGTATCAGTCTCTCTCTCCGTCACCGCCGCTGTATCTGTCTCTGTCTTTGTCTCTGTCTTTGTCTCTGTCTTTGTCTCCGTCTCTGTCTCCGTCTTTGTCTCCGTCTTTGTCTCCGTCTTTGTCTCTGTCTTTGACTCCGTCTTTGCCTCCGTCTTTGTCTCTGCCCTTGCCTCTGTATTAGTCCCTGTCTTTTGTCTCCATCTTTGTCTCCGTCTTTGTCTCCGTCGCTTGTCTCTGCCCCTGCCTCTGTCTTTGTCTCCGTCTTTGTCTCCGTCTTTGTCTCCGTCTTTGCCTCCGTCTTTGTCTCCGTCTTTGTCTCCATGTTTGTCTCCGTCTTTTGTCTCCGTCTTTGCCTCCGTCTTTGTCTCCGTCTTTGTCTCCGTCTTTGTCTCCGTCTTTGTCTCCGTCTCTGTCTCTGCCTCTGTCTCTGTCTCTGTCTCTGTCTTTGTCTCCGTCTTTGTCTCTGCCCTTTGTCTCCGTCTTTGCCTCCGTCTTTGCCTCCGTCTTTGTCTCCGTCTTTGTCTCCGTCGCTGTCTCTGTCTCTGTCTCTGTCTCTGTCTTTGTCTCCGTCTTTGTCTCCGTCTTTGTCTCCGTCTTTGTCTCCGTCTTTGTCTCCGTCTTTGTCTCCTTCTCTGTCTCTGTCTCTGTCTCTGTCTTTGCCTCCGTCTTTGTCTCCGTCTTTGTCTCCGTCTTTGTCTCCGTCTTTGTCTCCGACATTGTCTCCGTCTTTGTCTCCGTCTTTGCCTCCGTCTTTGCCTCCGTCTTTGTCTCCGTCTTTGTCTCCGTCGCTGTCTCTGCCTCTGTCTCTGTCTCTGTCTTTGTCTCCGTCTTTGCCTCCGTCTTTGTCTCCGTCTCTGTCTCCGTCGCTGTCTCTGTCTCTGTCTTTGTCTCCGTCTTTGTCTCCGTCTTTGTCTCCGTCTTTGTCTCCGTCGCTGTCTCTGTCTCTGCCTCTGTCTCCGTCTCTGTCTTTGCCTCCGTCTTTGTCTCCGTCTTTGCCTCCGTCTTTGTCTCTGTTTTTGCTTCTGCCTTTGTCTCTGTCTTTGTATCAGTCTCTCTCTCCGTCACCGCCGCTGGCTCTGTCTCTGTCTTTGTCTCCGTCTTTGCCTCCGTCTTTGTCTCCTTCTTTGTCTGCGTCGCTGTCTCTGTCTCTGTCTTTGTCCGTCTTTGTCTCCGTCTTTGCGTCCGTCTTTGCCTTTGTCTCCGTCTTTGTCTCCGTCTTTGTCTCCGTCTTTGCCTCCGTCTTTGTCTCCGTTCTTGCCTCTGTCTTTGTCTGCTTCACTGTCTCCGTCTTTGTCTCTGTCTTTGCCTCTGCCTTTGTATCAGTCTCTCTCTCCGTCACCGCCGCTGTCTCTGTCTTTGTCTCTGTCTTTGTCTCTGTCTTTGTCTCTGTCTTTGTCTCTGTCTTTGTCTCTGTCTTTGTCTCTGCCCTTGCCTCTGTCTTTGTCTCTGTCTTTGTCTCCGTCTTTGCCTCCGTCTTTGTCTCCTTCTTTGTCTCCGTCGCCGTCTCTGTCTTCGTCTCCGTCTTTGTCTCCGTCGCTGCCTCTGTCACTGTCCCTGTCTCTGTCTCTGTCTCTGTCTTGCTCCGTCTTTGCCTCCGTCTTTGTCTCCGTCTTTGCCTCCGTCGCAGTCTCTGTCTTTGTCTCTGTCTCTGTCTTTGTCTACGTCTTTGCCTCCGTCTTTGCCTCCGTCTTTGCCTCCGTCTTTGTCTCCGTCTTTGTCTCCGTCGCTGTCTCTGTCTCTGTCTCTGTCTCTGTCTCTGTCTCTGTCTCTGTCTCTGTCTCTGTCTCTGTCTCTGTCTCTGTCTTTGCCTTCGTCTTTGTCTCCGTCTTTGTCTCCGTCTTTGTCTACGTCTTTGTCTCCGTCTTTTGTCTCCGTCTTTGTCTCCGTCTTTGTCTCCGTCTTTGTCTCCGTCTTTGCCTCCGTCTTTGCCTCCGTCTTTGTCTCCGTCTTTGCCTCCGTCTTTCTCTCTGTCTTTGTCTCCGTCTTTGTCTCTGTCTCTGCCTCTGTCTTTGTCTCCGTCTTTGTCTCCGTCTTTGTCTCTGTCTTTGTCTCCGTCTTTGCCTCCGTCTTTGTCTCTGTCTTTGCCTCCGTCTTTGTCTCTGTCTTTGTCGCCGCCCTTGTCTCCGTCTTTGTCTCCGTCCTTGCCTCTGTCTTTGTCTGCTTCACTGTCTCCGTCTTTGTCTCTGTCTTTGCCTCTGCCTTTGTATCAGTCTCTCTCTCCGTCACCGCCGCTGTCTCTGTCTCTGTCTTTGTCTCTGTCTTTGTCTCTGTCTTTGTCTCTGCCTTTGTCTCTGTCTTTGTCTCTGTCTTTGTCTCTGTCTTTGTCTCTGTCTTTGTCTCTGTCTTTGTCTCTGTCTTTGTCTCTGTCTTTGTCTCTGTCTTTGTCTCTGTCTTTGTCTCTGTCTTTGTCTCCGTCGTCCGGTCTCTGTCTTATGACCCGTCTTTGTCTCCGTCTTTGCCTTCGTCTTTGCCTCCGTCTTTGTCACGTCTTTGTCTCCGTCTTTGTATACGTCTTTGTCTCCGTCTTTGTCTCCGTCTTTGTCTCCGTCTTTGTCTCCGTCTTTGCCTCCGTCTCTGTCTCCGTCTCTGTCTTGTCTCCGTCTTTGTCTCCGTCGCTGCCTCTGTCTCTGTCTCTGTCTCTGTCTCTGTCTCTGTCTTTGTCTCCGTCTTTGTCTCCGTCTTTGTCTCCGTCTTTGTCTCTGTCTTTGTCTCCGTCTCTGTCTCCGTCTTTGTCTCTGTCTTTGTCTCTGTCTTTGTCTCTGTCTTTGTCACCGTCTTTGTCTCCGTCTTTGTCTCCGTCTTTGTCTCCGTCTTTGTCTCCGTCTTTGTCTCCGTCTTTGTCTCCGACATTGTCTCCGTCTTTGTCTCCGTCTTTGTCTCCGTCTTTGTCTCTGTCTTTGTCTCTGTCCTTGTATCTGTCTTTGTCTCTGTCTTTGTCTCTGTCTTTGTCTCTGTCTTTGTCTCTGTCTTTGTCTCTGTCTTTGTCTCTGTCTTTGTCTCTGTCTTTGTCTCTGTCTTTGTCTCTGTCTTTGTCTCTGTCTTTGTCTCCGTCTTTGCCTCCGTCTTTGTCTCCGTCTTTGTCTCCGTCGCTGTCTCTGTCTCTGTCTCTGTCTCTGTCTTTGTCTCCGTCTTTGCCTCCGTCTTTGCCTCCGTCTTTGCCTCCGTCTTTGCCTCCGTCTTTGTCTCCGTCTTTGTCTCCGTCTTTGTCTCCGTCTTTGTCTCCGAATTTGTATCCGCCCCTGTCTTTGTCTCTGTCTTTGTCCTGCCTCTGTCTCTGTCTTTGTCTCCGTCTTTGTCTCCGTCTTTGCCTCCTTCTCTGTCTCCGTCTTTGTCTCTGTCTTTGCCTCTGTCTTTGTCTCAGTCTCTCTCTCCGTCACCGCCGCTGTCTCTGTCTCTGTCTTTGTCTCTGTCTTTGTCTCTGTCTTTGTCTCTGTCTTTGTCTCCGTCTCTGTCTCTGTCTCTGTCTCTGTCTTTGCCTCCGTCTTTGTCTCCGTCTTTGTCTCCGTCTTTGCCTCCGTCTTTGTCTCCGTCTTTGTCTCCGTCGCTGTCTCTGTCTCTGTCTCTGTCTTTGTCTCCGTCTTTGTCTCCGTCTTTGTCTCCGTCGCTGTCTCTGTCTCTGTCTCTGTCTCTGTCTTTGTCTCCGTCTTTGTCTCCGTCGCTGTCTCTGTCTCTGTCTCTGTCTCTGTCTCTGTCTTTGCCTCCGTCTTTGTCTCCGTCTTTGTCTCCGTCTTTGTCTCTGTCTTTGTCTCCGTCTTTGTCTCTGTCTTTGTCTCTGTCTTTGTCTCTGTCTTTGTATCAGTCTCTCTCTCCGTCACCGCCGCTGTCTCTGTCTCTGTCTTTGTCTCTGTCTTTGTCTCTGTCTTTGTCTCTGTCTTTGTCTCTGTCTTTGTCTCTGTCTTTGTCTCTGTCTTTGTCTCTGTCTCTGTCTCTGTCTTTGTCTCCGTCTCTGTCTCCGTCTTTGTCTCTGTCTTTGTCTCTGTCTTTGTCTCTGTCTTTGTCTCCGTCTTTGTCTCCGTCTTTGTCTCCGTCTTTGTCTCCGTCTTTGTCTCCGTCTCTGTCTCTGTCTCTGTCTCTGTCTTTGTCTCCATCTTTGTCTCCGTCTTTGTCTCCGTCTTTGTCTTTGTCTTTGTCTCTGCCATTGTCTCCGTGTTTGTCTCCGTCTTTGCCTTCGTCTTTGTCTCCGTCTTTGTCTCTGTCTCTGTCTCTGTCTTTGTCTCCGTCTTTGTCTCCGTCTTTGTCTCCGTCTTTGCCTCCGTCTTTGTCTCCGTCTTTGTCTCCGTCTTTGTCTCCGTCTTTGTCTCCGTCGCTGTCTCTGTCTCTGTCTCTGTCTCTGTCTCTGTCTCTGTCTCTGTCTTTGTCTCCGTCTTTGTCTCCGTCTTTGTCTCCGTCTTTCTCTCTGTCTTTGCCTCCGTCTTTGTCTCCGTCTTCGTCTCCGTCTTTCTCTCTGTCTTTGTCTCTGTCTTTGTCTCCGTCTTTGTCTCCGTCTTTGTCTCCGTCTTTGCCTCCGTCTTTGTCTCCGTCTTTGTCTCCGTCGCTGTCTCGGTCTCTGTCTCTGTCTCTGTCTCTGTCTTTGCCTCCGTCTTTGTCTCCGTCTTTATCTCCGTCTTTCGCTCTGTCTTTGTCTCTGTCTTTGTCTCCGTCTTTGTCTCTGTCTTTGCCTCTGTCTTTGTCTCTGTCTTTGTCTCTGTCTTTGTCTCTGTCTTTGTCTCTGTCTTTGTCTCTGTCTTTGTCTCCGTCTTTGTCTCCGTCTTTGCCTCCGTCTTTGTCTCCGTCTTTGTCTCCGTCTCTGTCTCTGTCTCTGTCTCTGTCTCTGTCTCTGTCTCTGTCTCTGTCTCTGTCTCTGTCTCTGTCTTTGTCTCTGTCTTTGTCTCTGTCTTTGTCTCTGTCTTTGTCTCTGTCTCTGTCTCTGTCTTTGTCTCCGTCTTTGTCCCTGTCTTTGTCTCCGTCTTTGTCTCCGTCTTTGTCTCCGTCTTTGTCTCTGTCTTTGTCTCCGTCTTTGTCTCCGTCTTTGTCTCCGTCTTTGTCTCTGTCTTTGTCTCTGTCTTTGTCTCTGTCTTTGTCTCTGTCTTTGTCTCTGTCTCTGTCTCTGTCTCTGTCTCTGTCTCTGTCTCTGTCTCTGTCTCTGTCTCTGTCTCTGTCTCTGTCTCTGTCTCTGTCTCTGTCTCTGTCTCTGTCTCTGTCTCTGTCTTTGTCTCTGTCTTTGTCTCTGTCTTTGTCTCTGTCTTTGTCTCTGTCTCTGTCTCTGTCTCTGTCTCTGTCGCTGTCTCTGTCTCTGTCTCTGTCTCTGTCTTTGTCTCTGTCTCTGTCTCTGTCTCTGTCTCTGTCTCTGTCTTTGTCTCCGTCTTTGCCTCCGTCTTTGTCTCTGTCTTTGTCTCCGTCTTTGTCTCCGTCTTTGTCTCTGTCTTTGCCTCTGTCTTTGTCTCTGTCTTTGTCTCTGTCTTTGTCTCTGTCTTTGTCTCTGTCTTTGTCTCTGTCTTTGTCTCCGTCTTTGTCTCCGTCGCTGTCTCTGTCTCTGTCTTTGTCTCCGTCTTTGTCTCCGTCTTTGTATCCGTCTTTGGCTCCGTCTCTGTCTCCGTCGCTGTCTCTGTCTCTGTCTCCGTCTTTGTCTCCGTCTCTGCCTCTGTCTCTGTCTCTGTCTCTGTCTCTGTCTCTGTCTCTGTCTCTGTCTTTGCCTCCGTCTTTGTCTCCGTCTTTGTCTCCGTCTTTGTCTCTGTCTTTGTCTCTGTCTTTGTCTCTGTCTTTGTCTCTGTCTTTGCCTCTGTCTTTGTCTCTGTCTTTGTCTCTGTCTTTGTCTCTGTCTTTGCCTCTGTCTTTGTCTCTGTCTTTGTCTCCGTCTTTGTCTCCGTCTTTGTCTCCGTCTTTGTCTCCGTCTTTGTCTCCGTCTTTGTCTCCGTCTTTGTCTCCGTCTTTGTCTCCGTCTTTGTCTCCGTCTTTGTCTCCGTCTTTGTCTCCGTCTTTGTCTCCGTCTTTGCCTCCGTCTTTGTCTCCGTCTTTGTCTCCGTCTTTGTCTCCGTCTTTGTCTCCGTCTTTGCCTCCGTCTTTGTCTCCGTCTTTGTCTCCGTCTTTGTCTCCGTCTTTGTCTCCGTCTTTGTCTCCGTCTTTGTCTCCGTCTTTGTCTCTGTCTTTGCCTCTGTCTTTGTCTCTGTCTTTGTCTCTGTCTTTGTCTCTGTCTTTGTCTCTGTCTTTGTCTCTGTCTTTGTCTCCGTCTTTGTCTCCGTCTTTGCCTCCGTCTTTGTCTCCGTCTTTGTCTCCGTCGCTGTCTCTGTCTCTGTCTCTGTCTCTGTCTCTGTCTCTGTCTCTGTCTCTGTCTTTGTCTCTGTCTTTGTCTCCGTCTTTGTCTCTGTCTCTGTCTCTGTCTTTGTCTCCGTCTTTGTCTCCGTCTTTGTCTCCGTCTTTGTCTCCGTCTTTGTCTCCGTCTTTGTCTCCGTCTTTGTCTCCGTCTTTGTCTCCGTCTTTGTCTCCGTCTTTGTCTCCGTCTTTGTCTCCGTCTTTGTCTCTGTCTTTGTCTCTGTCTTTGTCTCTGTCTCTGTCTCTGTCTCTGTCTCTGTCTCTGTCTCTGTCTCTGTCTCTGTCTCTGTCTCTGTCTCTGTCTCTGTCTCTGTCTCTGTCTCTGTCTCTGTCTCTGTCTCTGTCTCTGTCTTTGTCTCTGTCTCTGTCTCTGTCTCTGTCTCTGTCTTTGTCTCTGTCTTTGTCTCTGTCTCTGTCTCTGTCTCTGTCTCTGTCTCTGTCTCTGTCTCTGTCTCTGTCTCTGTCTCTGTCTCTGTCTCTGTCTCTGTCTTTGTCTCCGTCTTTGCCTCCGTCTTTGTCTCCGTCTTTGTCTCCGTCTTTGTCTCCGTCGCTGTCTCTGTCTCTGTCTCTGTCTCTGTCTCTGTCTCTGTCTCTGTCTCTGTCTCTGTCTCTGTCTTCGTCTCCGTCTTTGTCTCCGTCGCTGTCTCTGTCTTTGTCTCTGTCTTTGTCTCCGTCTTTGCCTCCGTCTTTGCGTCTGTCTTTGTCTCCGTCTTTGCCTCCGTCTTTGCCTCCGTCTTTGTCTCCGTTCTTGCCTCTGTCTTTGTCTGCTTCACTGTCTCCGTCTTTGTCTCTGTCTTTGCCTCTGCCTTTGTATCAGTCTCTCTCTCCGTCACCGCCGCTGTCTCTGTCTCTGTCTTTGTCTCTGTCTTTGTCTCTGTCTTTGTCTCTGTCTTTGTCTCTGTCTTTGTCTCTGCTCCTGCCTCTGTCTTTGTCTCCGTCTTTGCCTCCGTCTTTGCCTCCGTCTTTGTCTCCGTCTTTGTCTCCGTCTTTGTCTCCGTCTTTGTCTCCGTCTTTGTCTCCGTCTTTGTCTCCGTCTTTGTCTCCGTCTTTGCCTCCGTCTTTGCCTCCGTCTTTGCCTCCGTCTTTGTCTCCGTCTTTGTCTCCGTCGCTGTCTCTGTCTCTGTCTCTGTCTCTGTCTCTGTCTTTGTCTCTGTCTTTGTCTCCGTCTTTGTCTCCGTCTTTGTCTCCGACATTGTCTCCGTCTTTGTCTCCGTCTTTGTCTCCGTCTTTGTCTCCGTCTTTGTCTCCGTCTTTGTCTCCGTCTTTGTCTCCGTCTTTGTCTCCGTCTTTGTCTCCGTCTTTGTCTCCGTCTTTGTCTCCGTCTTTGTCTCCGTCTTTGTCTCCGTCGCTGTCTCTGTCTCTGTCTCTGTCTTTGTCTCCGTCTTTGTCTCCGTCTTTGTCTCCGTCCTTGCCTCTGTCTTTGTCTCCTTCACTGTCTCCGTCTTTGTCTCTGTCTTTGCCTCTGCCTTTGTATCAGTCTCTCTCTCCGTCACCGCCGCTGCCTCTGTCTCTGTCTCTGTCTTTGTCTCTGTCTTTGCCTCCGTCTTTGCCTCCGTCTTTGCCTCCGTCTTTGTCTCCGTCTTTGTCTCTGTCTCTGTCTCTGTCTCTGTCTCTGTCTCTGTCTCTGTCTCTGTCTCTGTCTCTGTCTCTGCCTCTGTCTCTGTCTCTGTCTCTGTCTCTGTCTCTGTCTCTGTCTCTGTCTCTGTCTCTGTCTCTGTCTCTGTCTTTGCCTCCGTCTTTGTCTCCGTCTTTGTCTCCGTCTTTGTCTCCGTCTTTGTCTCCGTCTTTGCCTCCGTCTTTGCCTCCGTCTTTGTCTCCGTCTTTGTCTCCGTCGCTGTCTCTGTCTCTGTCTCTGTCTCTGTCTTTGCCTCCGTCTTTGTCTCCGTCTTTGTCTCCGTCTTTGTCTCCGTCTTTGTCTCCGTCTTTGTCTCTGTCTTTGTCTCCGTCTTTGTCTCCGTCTTTGCCTCCGTCTTTGTCTCCGTCTTCGTCTCCGTCTTTGTCTCCGTCTTTCTCTCCGTCTTTGCCTCCGTCTTTGTCTCCGTCTTTGTCTCCGTCTTTGTCTCCGTCTTTGTCTCCGTCGCTGTCTCTGCCTCTGTCTCTGTCTTTGTCGACGCCCTTGTCTCCGTCTTTGTCTCCGTCCTTGCCTCTGTCTTTGTCTCCTTCACTGTCTCCGTCTTTGTCTCTGTCTTTGCCTCTGCCTTTGTATCAGTCTCTCTCTCCGTCACCGCCGCTGCCTCTGTCTCTGACATTGTCCCTGTCTTTGTCTCTGTCTTTGCCTCCGTCTTTGTCTCCGTCTTTGTCTCCGTCTTTGCCTCCGTCTTTGTCTCCGTCTTTGTCTCCGTCGCTGTCTCTGTCTCTGTCTCTGTCTCTGTCTCTGTCTCTGTCTCTGTCTCTGTCTCTGTCTCTGTCTCTGTCTCTGTCTCTGTCTCTGTCTCTGTCTCTGTCTCTGTCTCTGTCTCTGTCTCTGTCTTTGCCTCCGTCTTTGTCTCCGTCTTTGTCTCCGTCTTTGTCTCCGTCGCTGTCTCTGTCTTTGACTCCGTCTTTGTCTCCGTCTTTGTCTCCGTCTTTGTCTCCGTCTTTGTCTCCGTCTTTGTCTCCGTCTTTGTCTCCGTCTTTGCCTCCGTCTTTGCTCCGTCTTTGTCTCCGTCTTTGTCTCCGTCTCTGTCTTCGTCTCTGTCTCTGTCTCTGTCTCTGTCTCTGTCTCTGTCTCTGTCTCTGTCTCTGTCTCTGTCTCTGTCTCTGTCTCTGTCTCTGTCTTTGTCTCCGTCTCTGTCTCTGTCTCTGTCTCTGTCTCTGTCTCTGTCTCTGTCTCTGTCTCTGTCTCTGTCTCTGTCTGTGTCTCTGTCTTTGCCTCCGTCTTTGTCTCCGTCTTTGCCTCCGTCTTTGTCTCCGTCTTTGTCTCCGTCTTTGTCTCCGTCTTTGTCTCCGTCTTTTGTCTCCGTCTTTGCCTCCGTCTTTGCCTCCGTCTTTGTCTCCGTCTTTGTCTCCGTCTTTGTCTCCGTCTTTGTCTCCGTCTTTGTCTCCGTCTTTGCCTCCGTCTTTGCATCTGTCTTTGTCTCCGTCTTTGTCTCCGTCTTTGTCTCCGTCTTTGTCTCCGTCTTTGCCTCCGTCTTTGCCTCCGTCTTTGCCTCCGTCTTTGTCTCCGTCTTTGTCTCCGTCGCTGTCTCTGTCTCTGTCTCTGTCTCTGTCTGTGTCTCTGTCTTTGCCTCCGTCTTTGTGTCCGTCTTTGCCTCCGTCTTTGTTTCCGACTTTGTGTCCGACATTGTCTCCGTCTTTGTCTACGTCTCTGCCTCCGTCTTTGTCTCCGTCTTTGTCTCCGTCTTTGCCTCCGTCTTTGCCTCCGTCTTTGTCACCGTCTTTGTCTCCGTCTTTGTCTACGTCTTTGTCTCCGTCTCTGTCTCTGTCTCTGTCTCTGTCTCTGTCTCTGCGATTGCCTCCGTCTTTGTGTCCGTCTTTGTCTCCGTCTTTGTCTCCGTCTTTGTCTCCGTCATTGTCTCCGTCTTTGTCTCCGTCTTTGTCTCCGTCTTTGTCTCCGTCTTTGCCTCTGTCTTTGTCTCCGTCTTTGTCTCCGTCGCTGTCTCTGTCTCTGTCTCTGTCTCTGTCTCTGTCTTTGTCTCTGTCTTTGTCTCTGTCTTTGTCTCCGTCTTTGTCTCTGCCCTTTGTCTCCGTCTTTGCCTCCGTCTTTGCCTCCGTCTTTGTCTCCGTCTTTGTCTCCGTCTTTGCCTCTGTCTTTGTCTCTGTCTTTGTCTCCGTCTTTGTCTCCGTCTTTGTCTCCGTCTTTGTCTACGTCTTTGTCTCCGTCTTTGTCTCCGTCGCTGTCTCTGTCTCTGTCTCTGTCTCTGTCTTTGTCTCCGTCTTTGCCTCCGTCTTTGTCTCCGTCTTTGTCTCCGTCTTTGTCTCCGTCTTTGTCTCCGTCTTTGTCTCCGTCTTTGTCTCCGTCGCTGTCTCTGCCTCTGTCTCTGTCTTTGTCGCCGCCCTTGTCTCCGTCTTTGTCTCCGTCCTTGCCTCTGTCTTTGTCTCCTTCACTGTCTCCGTCTTTGTCTCCGTCTTTGCCTCCGTCTTGGTCTCCGTCTTTGTCTCCGTCTTTCTCTCTGTCTTTGTCTCCGTCTTTGCCTCCGTCTCTGCCTCCGTCTTTGCCTCCGTCTTTGTCTCCTTCCTTGTCTCTGTCTTTTGACTCCATCTTTGCCTCCGTCTTTGTCTCTGCCCTTGCCTCTGTCTTTGTCTCTGTCTTTGTCTCCGTCGCTGTCCCTGCCTCTGTCTCTGTCTTTGTCGCCGCCCTTGTCTCCGTCTTTGTCTCCGTCCTTGCCTCTGCCTTTGTCAGCTTCACTGTCTCCGTCTTTGTCTCTGTCTTTGCCTCTGCCTTTGTATCAGTCTCTCTCTCCGTCACCGCCGCTGTCTCTGTCTCTGTCTTTGTCTCTGTCTTTGTCTCTGCCTTTGTCTCTGTCTTTTTCTCTGTCTTTGTCTCTGTCTTCGTCTCTGTCTCCGTCTTTCTCTCTGTCTTTGCCTCAGTCTCTGTCTCCGTCTTTGTCTCTGTTTTTGCCTCTGTCTTTGTCTCTGTCTTTGTCACCGCCTTTGTCTCCGTCTTTGCCTCCGTCATTGTCTCCGTCTTTGTCTACATCTTTGTTTCCGTCTTTGTCTCCGTCTTTGTCTACATCTTTGTCTCCGCGTTTGTCTCCGTCTTTTGCCTCCGTCTTTGCCTCCGTCTTTCTCTCTGTCTTTGTCTCCGTCTTTGCCTCCGTCCCTGCCGCCGTCTTTGCCTCCGCCTTTGTCTCCTTCTTTGTCTCTGTCTTTTGACTCCATCTTTGCCTCCGTCTTTGGCTCTGCCCTTGCCTCTGTCTTTGTCTCTGTCTTTGTCTCCGTCGCTGTCCCTGCCTCTGTCTCTGTCTTTGTCGCCGCCCTTGTCTCCGTCCTTGTCTCTGCCTTTGTCAGCTTCACTGTCTCCGTCTTTGTCTCTGTCTTTGCCTCTGCCTTTGTATCAGTCTCTCTCTCCGTCACCGCCGCTGTCTCTGTCTCTGTCTTTGTCTCTGTCTTTGTCTCTGTCTTTGTCTCTGTCTTTGTCTCTGTCTTTGTCTCTGTCTTTGTCTCTGTCTTCGTCTCTGTCTTTGTCCCTGTCTTTGTCTCCGTCTTTGTCTCTGTCTTTGTCTCCGTCTTTGCCTCCGTCGCTGTCTCTGTCTCTGTCTCTGTCTCTGTCTTTGTCTCTGTCTCTGTCTCCGTCTCTGTCTCTGTCTCTGTCTCTGTCTTTGTCTCCGTCTTTGCCTCCGTCTTTGCCTCCGTCTTTGCCTCCGTCTTTGTCTCCGTCTTTGTCTCCGTCTTTGTCTCCGTCTTTGTCTCCGTCTTTGTCTCCGTCTTTGTGTCCGTCTTTGTCTCCGTCGCTGTCTCTGTCTTATGATCCGTCTTTGTCTCCGTCTTTGCCTCCGTCTTTGCCTCCGTCTTTGTCTCCGTCTTTGTCTCCGTCGCTGTGTCTGTCTCTGTCTTTGTCTCCGTCTTCTGCCTCCCTCTTTGCCTCCGTCTTTGCCTCCGTCTTTGTCTCCGTCTTTGCCTCCGTCGCTGTCTCTGTCTCTGTCTCTGTCTCTGTCTTTGTCTCCGTCTTTGCCTCCGTCTTTGCCTCCGTCTTTGTCTCCGTCTTTCTCTCCGTCTTTGCCTCCGTCTTTGTCTCCGTCTTTGGCTCCGTCTTTGTCTCCGTCTTTGTCTCCGTCGCTGTCTCTGCCTCTGTCTCTGTCTTTGTCGCCGCCCTTGTCTCCGTCTTTGTCTCCGTCCTTGCCTCTGTCTTTGTCTCCTTCACTGTCTCCGTCTTTGTCTCTGTCTTTGCCTCTGCCTTTGTATCAGTCTCTCTCTCCGTCACCGCCGCTGCCTCTGTCTCTGTCTTTGTCTCTGTCTTTGTCTCTGTCTTTGTCTCCGTCTTTGCCTCCGTCTTTGCCTCCGCCTTTGTCTCCTTCTTTGTCTCTGTCTTTTGACTCCATCTTTGCCTCCGTCTTTGTCTCTGCCCTTGCCTCTGTAT
>JASVEB010000017.1:767217-820849 GCA_036983795.1 Megachile lagopoda
GTCTCCGTCTTTGTCTCTATCTTTGTCTCTGTCTTTGTCTCTGTCTTTGTCTCTGTCTTTGTCTCTGTCTTTGTCTCTGTCTTTGTCTCTGTCTTTGTCTCTGTCTTTGTCTCTGTCTTTGTCTCTGTCTTTGTCTCTGTCTTTGTCTCTGTCTTTGTCTCTGTCTTTGTCTCTGTCTTTGTCTCTGTCTTTGTCTCTGTCTTTGTCTCTGTCTTTGTCTCTGTCTTTATCTCTGTCTTTGTCTCTGTCTTTGTCTCTGTCTTTGTCTCTGTCTTTGTCTCTGTCTTTGTCTCTGTCTTTGTCTCTGTCTTTGTCTCTGTCTTTGTCTCTGTCTTTGTCTCTGTCTTTGTCTCTGTCTTTGTCTCTGTCTTTGTCTCTGTCTTTGTCTCTGTCTTTGTCTCTGTCTTTGTCTCTGTCTTTGTCTCTGTCTTTGTCTCTGTCTTTGTCTCTGTCTTTGTCTCTGTCTTTGTCTCTGTCTTTGTCTCTGTCTTTGTCTCTGTCTTTGTCTCGTCTTTGTCTCTGTCTTTGTCTCTGTCTTTGTCTCTGTCTTTGTCTCTGTCTTTGTCTCTGTCTTTGTCTCTGTCTTTGTCTCTGTCTTTGTCTCTGTCTTTGTCTCTGTCTTTGTCTCTGTCTTTGTCTCTGTCTTTGTCTCCGTCTTTGTCTCTGTCTTTGTCTCCGTCTTTGTCTCCGTCTTTGTCTCTGTCTTTGTCTCTGTCTTTGTCTCTGTCTTTGTCTCTGTCTTTGTCTCTGTCTTTGTCTCTGTCTTTGTCTCTGTCTTTGTCTCGCTTTGTCTCTGTCTTTGTCTCTGTCTTTGTCTCTGTCTTTGTCTCTGTCTTTGTCTCTGTCTTTGTCTCTGTCTTTGTCTCTGTCTTTGTCTCTGTCTTTGTCTCTGTCTTTGTCTCTGTCTTTGTCTCTGTCTTTGTCTCTGTCTTTGTCTCTGTCTTTGTCTCTGTCTTTGTCTCTGTCTTTGTCTCTGTCTTTGTCTCTGTCTTTGTCTCTGTCTTTGTCTCTGTCTTTGTCTCTGTCTTTGTCTCTGTCTTTGTCTCTGTCTTTGTCTCCGTCTTTGTCTCCGTCTTTGTCTCCTGTCTTTGTCTCTGTCTTTGTCTCTGTCTTTGTCTCTGTCTTTGTCTCTGTCTTTGTCTCTGTCTTTGTCTCTGTCTTTGTCTCTGTCTTTGTCTCTGTCTTTGTCTCCGTCTTTGTCTCCGTCTTTGTCTCCGTCTTGTCTCTGTCTTTGTCTCTGTCTTTGTCTCTGTCTTTGTCTCTGTCTTTGTCTCTGTCTTTGTCTCCGTCTTTGTCTCTGTCTTTGTCTCTGTCTTTGTCTCGTCTTTGTCTCTGTCTTTGTCTCTGTCTTTGTCTCGTCTTTGTCTCCGTCTTTGTCTCTGTCTTTGTCTCTGTCTTTGTCTCTGTCTTTGTCTCTGTCTTTGTCTCTGTCTTTGTCTCTGTCTTTGTCTCTGTCTTTGTCTCCGTCTTTGTCTCTGTCTTTGTCTCTGTCTTTGTCTCTGTCTTTGTCTCTGTCTTTGTCTCCGTCTTGTCTCTGTCTTTGTCTCCGTCTTTGTCTCTGTCTTTGTCTCTGTCTTTGTCTCTGTCTTTGTCTCTGTCTTTGTCTCTGTCTTTGTCTCTGTCTTTGTCTCTGTCTTTGTCTCTGTCTTTGTCTCTGTCTTTGTCTCTGTCTTTGTCTCTGTCTTTGTCTCTGTCTTTGTCTCTGTCTTTGTCTCTGTCTTTGTCTCTGTCTTTGTCTCTGTCTTTGTCTCTGTCTTTGTCTCGTCTTTGTCTCTGTCTTTGTCTCTGTCTTTGTCTCTGTCTTTGTCTCTGTCTTTGTCTCTGTCTTTGTCTCTGTCTTTGTCTCTGTCTTTGTCTCGTCTTTGTCTCTGTCTTTGTCTCTGTCTTTGTCTCTGTCTTTGTCTCTGTCTTTGTCTCTGTCTTTGTCTCTGTCTTTGTCTCTGTCTTTGTCTCTGTCTTTGTCTCTGTCTTTGTCTCTGTCTTTGTCTCCGTCTTTGTCTCCGTCTTTGTCTCTGTCTTTGTCTCTGTCTTTGTCTCTGTCTTTGTCTCTGTCTTTGTCTCTGTCTTTGTCTTGTCTCGTCTTTGTCTCGTCTTTGTCTCTGTCTTTGTCTCTGTCTTTGTCTCTGTCTTTGTCTCTGTCTTTGTCTCTGTCTTTGTCTCTGTCTTTGTCTCTGTCTTTGTCTCTGTCTTTGTCTCTGTCTTTGTCTCCGTCTTTGTCTCCGTCTTTGTCTCTGTCTTTGTCTCTGTCTTTGTCTCTGTCTTTGTCTCTGTCTTTGTCTCTGTCTTTGTCTCTGTCTTTGTCTCTGTCTTTGTCTCTGTCTTTGTCTCTGTCTTTGTCTCTGTCTTTGTCTCTGTCTTTGTCTCTGTCTTTGTCTCTGTCTTTGTCTCTGTCTTTGTCTCTGTCTTTGTCTCTGTCTTTGTCTCTGTCTTTGTCTCTGTCTTTGTCTCTGTCTTTGTCTCTGTCTTTGTCTCTGTCTTTGTCTCTGTCTTTGTCTCTGTCTTTGTCTCTGTCTTTGTCTCTGTCTTTGTCTCCGTCTTTGTCTCTGTCTTTGTCTCTGTCTTTGTCTCTGTCTTTGTCTCTGTCTTTGTCTCTGTCTTTGTCTCTGTCTTTGTCTCTGTCTTTGTCTCTGTCTTTGTCTCTGTCTTTGTCTCTGTCTTTGTCTCTGTCTTTGTCTCTGTCTTTGTCTCTGTCTTTGTCTCTGTCTTTGTCTCTGTCTTTGTCTCTGTCTTTGTCTCTGTCTTTGTCTCCGTCTTTGTCTCTGTCTTTGTCTCTGTCTTTGTCTCGTCTTTGTCTCTTCTTGTCTCTGTCTTTGTCTCTGTCTTTGTCTCTGTCTTTGTCTCTGTCTTTGTCTCCGTCTTTGTCTCTGTCTTTGTCTCTGTCTTTGTCTCTGTCTTTGTCTCTGTCTTTGTCTCTGTCTTTGTCTCTGTCTTTGTCTCTGTCTTTGTCTCTGTCTTTGTCTCTGTCTTTGTCTCCGTCTTTGTCTCTGTCTTTGTCTCTGTCTTTGTCTCTGTCTTTGTCTCTGTCTTTGTCTCTGTCTTTGTCTCTGTCTTTGTCTCTGTCTTTGTCTCTGTCTTTGTCTCTGTCTTTGTCTCTGTCTTTGTCTCTGTCTTTGTCTCTGTCTTTGTCTCTGTCTTTGTCTCTGTCTTTGTCTCTGTCTTTGTCTCTGTCTTTGTCTCTGTCTTTGTCTCTGTCTTTGTCTCTGTCTTTGTCTCTGTCTTTGTCTCTGTCTTTGTCTCTGTCTTTGTCTCTGTCTTTGTCTCTGTCTTTGTCTCTGTCTTTGTCTCCGTCTTTGTCTCGTCTTTGTCTCTGTCTTTGTCTCTGTCTTTGTCTCTGTCTTTGTCTCTGTCTTTGTCTCTGTCTTTGTCTCTGTCTTTGTCTCTGTCTTTGTCTCTGTCTTTGTCTCTGTCTTTGTCTCCGTCTTTGTCTCCGTCTTTGTCTCCGTCTTGTCTCCTGTCTTTGTCTCTGTCTTTGTCTCTGTCTTTGTCTCTGTCTTTGTCTCCGTCTTTGTCTCCGTCTTTGTCTCTGTCTTTGTCTCTGTCTTTGTCTCCGTCTTTTCCTCTGTCTTTGTCTCTGTCTTTGTCTCTGTCTTTGTCTCTGTCTTTGTCTCTGTCTTTGTCTCTGTCTTTGTCTCTGTCTTTGTCTCTGTCTTTGTCTCTGTCTTTGTCTCTGTCTTTGTCTCTGTCTTTGTCTCTGTCTTTGTCTCTGTCTTTGTCTCTGTCTTTGTCTCTGTCTTTGTCTCTGTCTTTGTCTCTGTCTTTGTCTCTGTCTTTGTCTCTGTCTTTGTCTCTGTCTTTGTCTCTGTCTTTGTCTCTGTCTTCGTCTCTGTCTTTGTCTCTGTCTTTGTCTTCGTATATGTCTCTGTCTTTGTCTCTGTCTTTGTCTCTGTCTTTGTCTCTGTCTTTGTCTCTGTCTTTGTCTCTGTCTTTGTCTCTGTCTTTGTCTCTGTCTTTGTCTCTGTCTTTGTCTCCGTCTTTGTCTCTGTCTTTGTCTCTGTCTTTGTCTCTGTCTTTGTCTCTGTCTTTGTCTCTGTCTTTGTCTCTGTCTTTGTCTCGTCTTTGTCTCTGTCTTTGTCTCTGTCTTTGTCTCTGTCTTTGTCTCTGTCTTTGTCTCTGTCTTTGTCTCTGTCTTTGTCTCTGTCTTTGTCTCTGTCTTTGTCTCTGTCTTTGTCTCTGTCTTTGTCTCTGTCTTTGTCTCTGTCTTTGTCTCTGTCTTTGTCTCTGTCTTTGTCTCTGTCTTTGTCTCTGTCTTTGTCTCTGTCTTTGTCTCTGTCTTTGTCTCTGTCTTTGTCTCTGTCTTTGTCTCTGTCTTTGTCTCTGTCTTTGTCTCTGTCTTTGTCTCTGTCTTTGTCTCTGTCTTTGTCTCCGTCTTTGTCTCTGTCTTTGTCTCTGTCTTTGTCTCTGTCTTTGTCTCTGTCTTTGTCTCTGTCTTTGTCTCTGTCTTTGTCTCTGTCTTTGTCTCTGTCTTTGTCTCCGTCTTTGTCTCTGTCTTTGTCTCTGTCTTTGTCTCTGTCTTTGTCTCTGTCTTTGTCTCTGTCTTTGTCTCTGTCTTTGTCTCTGTCTTTGTCTCTGTCTTTGTCTCTGTCTTTGTCTCTGTCTTTGTCTCTGTCTTTGTCTCTGTCTTTGTCTCTGTCTTTGTCTCTGTCTTTGTCTCTGTCTTTGTCTCTGTCTTTGTCTCTGTCTTTGTCTCTGTCTTTGTCTCTGTCTTTGTCTCTGTCTTTGTCTCTGTCTTTGTCTCTGTCTTTGTCTCTGTCTTTGTCTCTGTCTTTGTCTCTGTCTTTGTCTCTGTCTTTGTCTCTGTCTTTGTCTCTGTCTTTGTCTCGTCTTGTCTCTGTCTTTGTCTCTGTCTTTGTCTCTGTCTTTGTCTCTGTCTTTGTCTCTGTCTTTGTCTCTGTCTTTGTCTCTGTCTTTGTCTCTGTCTTTGTCTCTGTCTTTGTCTCTGTCTTTGTCTCTGTCTTTGTCTCTGTCTTTGTCTCCGTCTTTGTCCTCTTGTCTCTGTCTTTGTCTCCGTCTTTGTCTCTGTCTTTGTCTCTGTCTTTGTCTCTGTCTTTGTCTCTGTCTTTGTCTCTGTCTTTGTCTCTGTCTTTGTCTCTGTCTTTGTCTCTGTCTTTGTCTCTGTCTTTGTCTCTGTCTTTGTCTCTGTCTTTGTCTCTGTCTTTGTCTCTGTCTTTGTCTCTGTCTTTGTCTCTGTCTTTGTCTCTGTCTTTGTCTCTGTCTTTGTCTCTGTCTTTGTCTCTGTCTTTGTCTCTGTCTTTGTCTCTGTCTTTGTCTCTGTCTTTGTCTCTGTCTTTGTCTCCGTCTTTGTCTCTGTCTTTGTCTCGTCTTTGTCTCTGTCTTTGTCTCGTCTTTGTCTCTGTCTTTGTCTCTGTCTTTGTCTCTGTCTTTGTCTCTGTCTTTGTCTCTGTCTTTGTCTCTGTCTTTGTCTCTGTCTTTGTCTCTGTCTTTGTCTCTGTCTTTGTCTCTGTCTTTGTCTCTGTCTTTGTCTCTGTCTTTGTCTCTGTCTTTGTCTCTGTCTTTGTCTCTGTCTTTGTCTCTGTCTTTGTCTCTGTCTTTGTCTCTGTCTTTGTCTCTGTCTTTGTCTCTGTCTTTGTCTCTGTCTTTGTCTCTGTCTTTGTCTCTGTCTTTGTCTCTGTCTTTGTCTCTGTCTTTGTCTCTGTCTTTGTCTCTGTCTTTGTCTCTGTCTTTGTCTCTGTCTTTGTCTCTGTGTTTGTCTCTGTCTTTGTCTCTGTCTTTGCCTCTGTCTTTGTCTCCGTCTTTGTCTCCGTCTTTGTCTCCGCCATTGTCACCGTCTTTGTCTCTGTCTTTTGTCTCCGTCTTTGCCTCTTTCTTTGTCTCTGTCTTTGTCTCTGTCTTTGTCTCTGTCTTTGTCTCTGTCTTTGTCTCTGTCTTTGTCTCCGTCTTTGTTTCCGACTTTGTCTCCGACATTGTCTCCGTCCTTGTCTCCTTCTCTGTCTCTGTCTCTGTCTCTGTCTTTGCCTCTGTCTTTGTCTCCGTCTTTGTCTCCGTCTTTGTCTCTATCTTTGTCTCTGTCTTTGTCTCCGTCTTTCCCTCTGTCTTTGTCTCTGTCTTTGTCTCCGTCTTCGTCTCCGTCTTTGCCTCCGCCTTTGTCTGCGTATTTGTCTCTGCCTTTGTCTCTGTCTTTGTCCCTGTCTTTGTCTCCGTCTTTGTCTCTGTCTTTGTCTCTGTCTTTGTCTCTGTCTTTGTCTCTGTCTTTGTCTCTGTCTTTGTCTCTGTCTTTGTCTCTGTCTTTGTCTCTGTCTTTGTCTCTGTCTTTGTCTCTGTCTTTGTCTCTGTCTTTGTCTCTGTCTTTGTCTCTGTCTTTGTCTCTGTCTTTGTCTCTGTCTTTGTCTCTGTCTTTGTCTCTGTCTTTGTCTCTGTCTTTGTCTCCGTCTTTGTCTCTGTCTTTGTCTCTGTCTTTGTCTCTGTCTTTGTCTCTGTCTTTGTCTCTGTCTTTGTCTCTGTCTTTGTCTCTGTCTTTGTCTCTGTCTTTGTCTCTGTCTTTGTCTCTGTCTTTGTCTCTGTCTTTGTCTGTGTCTTTGTCTCTGTCTTTGTCTCTGTCTTTGTCTCTGTCTTTGTCTCTGTCTTTGTCTCTGTCTTTGTCTCTGTCTTTGTCTCTGTCTTTGTCTCTGTCTTTGTCTCTGTCTTTGTCTCTGTCTTTGTCTCTGTCTTTGTCTCTCTCTTTGTCTCTGTCTTTGTCTCTGTCTTTGTCTCTGTCTTTGTCTCTGTCTTTGTCTCTGTCTTTGTCTCTGTCTTTGTCTCTGTCTTTGTCTCTGTCTTTGTCTCTGTCTTTGTCTCGTCTTTGTCTCTGTCTTTGTCTCTGTCTTTGTCTCTGTCTTTGTCTCTGTCTTTGTCTCTGTCTTTGCCTCTGTCTTTGTCTCTGTCTTTGTCTCTGTCTTTGTCTCTGTCTTTGTCTCTGTCTTTGTCTCTGTCTTTGTCTCTGTCTTTGTCTCTGTCTTTGTCTCTGTCTTTGTCTCTGTCTTTGTCTCTGTCTTTGTCTCTGTCTTTGTCTCTGTCTTTGTCTCTGTCTCTCTGTCTTTGTCTCTGTCTTTGTCTCTGTCTTTGTCTCTGTCTTTGTCTCTGTCTTTGTCTCTGTCTTTGTCTCTGTCTTTGTCTCTGTCTTTGTCTCTGTCTTTGTCTCTGTCTTTGTCTCTGTCATTGTCTCTGTCTTTGTCTCTGTCTTTGTCTCTGTCTTTGTCTCCGTCTTTGTCTCGTCTTTGTCTCTGTCTTTGTCTCTGTCTTTGTCTCTGTCTTTGTCTCTGTCTTTGTCTCTGTCTTTGTCTCTGTCTTTGTCTCTGTCTTTGTCTCTGTCTTTGTCTCTGTCTTTGTCTCTGTCTTTGTCTCTGTCTTTGTCTCTGTCTTTGTCTCTGTCTTTGTCTCTGTCTTTGTCTCTGTCTTTGTCTCTGTCTTTGTCTCTGTCTTTGTCTCTGTCTTTGTCTCTGTCTTTGTCTCTGTCTTTGTCTCTGTCTTTGTCTCTGTCTTTGTCTCTGTCTTTGTCTCTGTCTTTGTCTCTGTCTTTGTCTCTGTCTTTGTCTCTGTCTTTGTCTCTGTCTTTGTCTCTGTCTTTGTCTCTGTCTTTGTCTCTGTCTTTGTCTCTGTCTTTGTCTCTGTCTTTGTCTCTGTCTTTGTCTCTGTCTTTGTCTCTGTCTTTGTCTCTGTCTTTGTCTCTGTCTTTGTCTCTGTCTTTGTCTCTGTCTTTGTCTCTGTCTTTGTCTCTGTCTTTGTCTCTGTCTTTGTCTCTGTCTTTGTCTCTGTCTTTGTCTCTGTCTTTGTCTCTGTCTTTGTCTCTGTCTTTGTCTCTGTCTTTGTCTCTGTCTTTGTCTCTGTCTTTGTCTCTGTCTTTGTCTCTGTCTTTGTCTCTGTCTTTGTCTCTGTCTTTGTCTCTGTCTTTGTCTCTGTCTTTGTCTCTGTCTTTGTCTCTGTCTTTGTCTCTGTCTTTGTCTCTGTCTTTGTCTCTGTCTTTGTCTCTGTCTTTGTCTCTGTCTTTGTCTCTGTCTTTGTCTCTGTCTTTGTCTCTGTCTTTGTCTCTGTCTTTGTCTCTGTCTTTGTCTCTGTCTTTGTCTCTGTCTTTGTCTCTGTCTTTGTCTCTGTCTTTGTCTCTGTCTTTGTCTCTGTCTTCTCGTCTTTGTCTCGTCTTTGTCTCCGTCTTTGTCTCTGTCTTTGTCTGTGTCTTTGTCTCTGTCTTTGCCTCCGTCTTTGTCTCCGTAATTGTCTCCGTCTTTGTCTCTGTCTTTGTCTCTGTCTTTGTCTCTGTCTTTGTCTCTGTCTTTGTCTCTGTCTTTGTCTGTGTCTTTGTCTCTGTCTTTGTCTCTGTCTTTGTCTCTGTCTTTGTCTCTGTCTTTGTCTCTGTCTTTGTCTCTGTCTTTGTCTCTGTCTTTGTCTCTGTCTTTGTCTCTGTCTTTGTCTCTGTCTTTGTCTCTGTCTTTGTCTCGTCTTTGTCTCTGTCTTTGTCTCTGTCTTTGTCTCTGTCTTTGTCTCTGTCTTTGTCTCTGTCTTTGTCTCTGTCTTTGTCTCTGTCTTTGTCTCTGTCTTTGTCTCTGTCTTTGTCTCTGTCTTTGTCTCTGTCTTTGTCTCTGTCTTTGTCTCTGTCTTTGTCTCTGTCTTTGTCTCTGTCTTTGTCTCTGTCTTTGTCTCTGTCTTTGTCTCTGTCTTTGTCTCTGTCTTTGTCTCTGTCTTTGTCTCTGTCTTTGTCTCTGTCTTTGTCTCTGTCTTTGTCTCTGTCTTTGTCTCCGTCTTTGTCTCGTCTTTGTCTCTGTCTTTGTCTCTGTCTTTGTCTCCGTCTTTGTCTCTGTCTTTGTCTCTGTCTTTGTCTCTGTCTTTGTCTCTGTCTTTGTCTCTGTCTTTGTCTCTGTCTTTGTCTCTGTCTTTGTCTCTGTCTTTGTCTCTGTCTTTGTCTCCGTCTTTGTCTCTGTCTTTGTCTCTGTCTTTGTCTCTGTCTTTGTCTCTGTCTTTGTCTCTGTCTTTGTCTCTGTCTTTGTCTCTGTCTTTGTCTCTGTCTTTGTCTCTGTCTTTGTCTCTGTCTTTGTCTCTGTCTTTGTCTCTGTCTTTGTCTCTGTCTTTGTCTCCGTCTTTGTCTCTGTCTTTGTCTCTGTCTTTGTCTCCGTCTTTGTCTCTGTCTTTGTCTCTGTCTTTGTCTCTGTCTTTGTCTCTGTCTTTGTCTCTGTCTTTGTCTCTGTCTTTGTCTCTGTCTTTGTCTCTGTCTTTGTCTCTGTCTTTGTCTCTGTCTTTGTCTCTGTCTTTGTCTCTGTCTTTGTCTCTGTCTTTGTCTCTGTCTTTGTCTCTGTCTTTGTCTCTGTCTTTGTCTCTGTCTTTGTCTCTGTCTTTGTCTCTGTCTTTGTCTCTGTCTTTGTCTCTGTCTTTGTCTCTGTCTTTGTCTCTGTCTTTGTCTCTGTCTTTGTCTCTGTCTTTGTCTCTGTCTTTGTCTCTGTCTTTGTCTCTGTCTTTGTCTCTGTCTTTGTCTCTGTCTTTGTCTCTGTCTTTGTCTCTGTCTTTGTCTCTGTCTTTGTCTCTGTCTTTGTCTCTGTCTTTGTCTCTGTCTTTGTCTCTGTCTTTGTCTCTGTCTTTGTCTCTGTCTTTGTCTCTGTCTTTGTCTCTGTCTTTGTCTCTGTCTTTGTCTCTGTCTTTGTCTCTGTCTTTGTCTCTGTCTTTGTCTCTGTCTTTGTCTCTGTCTTTGTCTCTGTCTTTGTCTCTGTCTTTGTCTCTGTCTTTGTCTCTGTCTTTGTCTCCGTCTTTGTCTCTGTCTTTGTCTCGTCTTTGTCTCTGTCTTTGTCTCTGTCTTTGTCTCTGTCTTTGTCTCTGTCTTTGTCTCTGTCTTTGTCTCGTCTTTGTCTCGTCTTGTCTCTGTCTTTGTCTCTGTCTTTGTCTCTGTCTTTGTCTCTGTCTTTGTCTCTGTCTTTGTCTCTGTCTTTGTCTCTGTCTTTGTCTCTGTCTTTGTCTCTGTCTTTGTCTCTGTCTTTGTCTCTGTCTTTGTCTCTGTCTTTGTCTCTGTCTTTGTCTCTGTCTTTGTCTCTGTCTTTGTCTCTGTCTTTGTCTCTGTCTTTGTCTCTGTCTTTGTCTCTGTCTTTGTCTCTGTCTTTGTCTCTGTCTTTGTCTCTGTCTTTGTCTCTGTCTTTGTCTCTGTCTTTGTCTCTGTCTTTGTCTCTGTCTTTGTCTCTGTCTTTGTCTCTGTCTTTGTCTCTGTCTTTGTCTCTGTCTTTGTCTCTGTCTTTGTCTCTGTCTTTGTCTCTGTCTTTGTCTCTGTCTTTGTCTCTGTCTTTGTCTCTGTCTTTGTCTCTGTCTTTGTCTCCTGTCTTTGTCTCTGTCTTTGTCTCTGTCTTTGTCTCTGTCTTTGTCTCTGTCTTTGTCTCTGTCTTTGTCTCTGTCTTTGTCTCTGTCTTTGTCTCTGTCTTTGTCTCTGTCTTTGTCTCTGTCTTTGTCTCTGTCTTTGTCTCTGTCTTTGTCTCTGTCTTTGTCTCTGTCTTTGTCTCTGTCTTTGTCTCTGTCTTTGTCTCTGTCTTTGTCTCTGTCTTTGTCTCCGTCTTTCACTCTGTCTTTGTCTCTGTCTTTGTCTCTGTCTTTGTCTCTGTCTTTGTCTCTGTCTTTGTCTCTGTCTTTGTCTCTGTCTTTGTCTCTGTCTTTGTCTCTGTCTCTGTCTTTGTCTCTGTCTTTGTCTCTGTCTTTGTCTCTGTCTTTGTCTCTGTCTTTGTCTCTTTCTTTGTCTCTGTCTTTGTCTCTGTCTTTGTCTCTGTCTTTGTCTCTGTCTTTGTCTCTGTCTTTGTCTCCGTCTTTGTCTCTGTCTTTGTCTCTATCTTTGTCTCTGTCTTTGTCTCTGTCTTTGTCTCTGTCTTTGTCTCTGTCTTTGTCTCTGTCTTTGTCTCTGTCTTTGTCTCTGTCTTTGTCTCTGTCTTTGTCTCTGTCTTTGTCTCTGTCTTGTCTCTGTCTTTGTCTCTGTCTTTGTCTCTGTCTTTGTCTCTGTCTTTGTCTCCGTCTTTGCCTCTGTCTTTGTCTCGTCTTTGTCTCCGTCTTTGTCTCTGTCTTTGTCTCTGTCTTTGTCTCTGTCTTTGTCTCTGTCTTTGTCTCTGTCTTTGTCTCTGTCTTTGTCTCTGTCTTTGTCTCTGTCTTTGTCTCTGTCTTTGTCTCTGTCTTTGTCTCTGTCTTTGTCTCTGTCTTTGTCTCTGTCTTTGCCTCTGTCTTTGTCTCTGTCTTTGTCTCTGTCTTTGTCTCTGTCTTTGTCTCTGTCTTTGTCTCTGTCTTTGTCTCTGTCTTTGTCTCTGTCTTTGTCTCTGTCTTTGTCTCTGTCTTTGTCTCTGTCTTTGTCTCTGTCTTTGTCTCTGTCTTTGTCTCTGTCTTTGTCTGTGTCTTTGTCTCTGTCTTTGTCTCTGTCTTTGTCTCTGTCTTTGTCTCTGTCTTTGTCTCTGTCTTTGTCTCTGTCTTTGTCTCTGTCTTTGTCTCCGTCTTTGTCTCCGTCTTTGTCTCCGTCTTTGTCTCTCTCCTTGTCTTTGTCTCTGTATTAGGTGTCCGTCTTTGCCTCTATCTTTGTCTCTGCCTTTGTCTCTGTCTTTGTCTCTGTCTTTGTCTCTGTCTTTGTCTCTGTCTTTGTCTCTGTCTTTGTCTCTGTCTTTGTCTCCGTCTTTGTCTCTGTTACACTACAATAACAACACATACAATATAAAACAATCAAATAATAAATAAATAATAAATAAATACACATAAATACAATACAATAAACTACCATAATACAAATAATACATAAATAATCAACAACTATAAAATAACCTAAAATAAATACAATAACCACATTAAATACAATACAATCAATAAATAAATAACTACACTACACATACAATCACATAACTAATAACCCCTCCCATAACTACAATACCACATAACATAAATACACATTAATCAATAAATACACTAAATAAAATAACAATAACATAACATATCATACTTTATAAATAAATAAAATCACTAATATATCAAATACCCTAAAATATCTCAATAACAACCATCAAATCAATTCCAAATAACTAACAATCCACTAAATAAACTCAATAATACAAATAACTAAATAAATAAATAAACCATAACATACATAAATAATAAATACCATAAATAATAAATCAACATAACTACATAAATAATAAATAAATCAATAAATACAATAAATAATAAATAACATCATACAATAAATAATCAAATAAATAATTAATACAAATACATAAATACAATATAATATTAAAATACCACATACTAATAAATAAATAAATCAATATACATAAAATACACAATAAATATACAATAACATAAATAACATACCATATATAACTATACAATACATATAAATAAATCTATAATAAAAATAAATACACTCAAATAAATAACAAATACTAATCAACACTAAATACAATCAAATAAATAATACCAACATCAAAATAACATACACATAAATAAATAAAATATACAATTACCCATATAAATAATCTAATATACACAAATACTATAATATTAAATACTAATATAACATACCCCCCCCAAATAAATAAATATACACTACCAATATACCAATACCCTATCTACCAATACACTTACAATACATCAAATACCAATAACCATAATCACATACCAATATAACTAATAAATAAATATATAAATCAATAATAAATACCAATAAATAAACATATTACCCCCCACCTAAATATAACATAACATATAAATACCCATATAAATACTATCTATACATACAATAACCATATACAATACCAATATATTAATAACCAATTACACATAACTAATACAATAAACATACAATACCCACTAACCATAAATACTAACATAACCAATAATTAATATAATAAATACATACAATAAATAACTAAATAACATACATACACCATATATACTTACACAATAACATAAATTCAATACCAATACAATAACCCCCCCCATAAATAACATACAATACCCATAAATACCTATACCCATTATTACAATTACACCCATATAAATAACATACACATAAAGTAATAACTCCAATACACATATAACATACAATAAATATAATAACCTTAATAACATCCCTTAAATACACATAAATAAATAAATTAATAACCCCACCCACATCAATATAAATACCATAAATAAATACACATTAACTAATATAACCCTAAATAATAACATAATAAATAAATACCAATACAATATACTCCACATAACATATATAAATACCCCAAATAAATTCAGAATATAACATATCCAATAAATAACATACACATACAACCAATAAATAAATAACATACCCCATATACCAATAAATAAACACCCCTATATCACATAATATAATCATAATTCACATATAAATATACCCTATCTATCTAAATCCAATATTACAATATAATAACATACAATCTAACATAACATATATAATACAAATAACCTATAACTTCACTCTAATATACATATTATATAACCCATAATAATCCTTTAAATATTAAATACCATTATAACATACAATATAACTACCATATAATCATATTCACCCATACCCATATACATTAATTTCATATAAATATATTACACCATAAATTAATATAATGATACATTACACATAAAACCCTTACTCCTATATATATCATAACTCTAAATTAATAATCCCCCCTACATACCCATATATTAATATTATTCAATTATAATATATCTTCAATACTACTCATAACTACTACCATTATAGATATCAATATATCATCCATTCACAAAATATATATAATATCTCCATTACCTATAATCCAAATTAAATATATAAACTATAATAATATACCACATATATTACCCTCATATACATAACAATAATAAATATCTCATTAATATTAAATCAACCACCATATCCCAATCACATTATTATATAACCCCCATTTATAATATATAATTTATATTTATATATACCATAATCCAATAATAACATAATGCATTTACAAATAATCATCACAATACATTTAAATCCATAATTACACATATATCCCCCAACTTAAATATTTACATAATATACATATATACAAATTTTATAACCCTTATTTCCTTTCAATATAGATATTAATCTCAACCCATATTATCAATAACCCATCAAACCATACCATACCAATATTCCTTTATATCCATTAAATAATTTATCAATATTAATAACTATCAATATAATTTCATCATTTCCTAATTATACAATCAAATATACTTCCATCTAATTATATAATAAATATAACATATACATATAAACATATATACTCAACTAATAACAAATATTTTCAATAATTATAAATCACTATAATATACAATTTAAACATATAACATTATCAATAACATACCTCATACCATATAACATCACTCATATAATTATAATCATTCCCATATTCATATCTCACTAATCAATTCCATTTCATTTAGCATATCATATATATATCCATTATATACCCTCATAAACCTCATCTAAATTATATATATATATAAGTATTATATATCAATATCTGTCTTTGTCTCTGTCTTTGTCTCTGCCTTTGTCTCTGTCTTTGTCTCTGTCTTTGTCTCTGTCTTTGTCTCTGTCTTTGTCTCTGTCTTTGTCTCTGTCTTTGTCTCTGTCTTTGTCTCTGTCTTTGTCTCTGTCTTTGTCTCTGTCTTTGTCTCTGTCTTTGTCTCTGTCTTTTTTCTCCGTCGCTGTCTCTGTCTCTTCTCTGTCTCTGTCTTTGTCTCTGTCTTTGTCTCCGTCTTTGTCTCCGTCTTTGTCTCTGTCTTTGTCTCTGTCTTTGTCTCTGTCTTTGTCTCTGTCTTTGTCTCTGTCTTTGTCTCTGTCTTTGTCTCTGTCTTTGTCTCTGTCTTTGTCTCTGTCTTTGTCTCTGTCTTTGTCTCTGTCTTTGCCTCTGTCTTTGTCTCCGTCTTTGTCTCCGTCTTTCTCTCTGTCTTTGTCTCTGTCTTTGTCTCTGTCTTTGTCTCTGTCTTTGTCTCTGTCTTTGTCTCTGTCTTTGTCTCTGTCTTTGTCTCTGTCTTTGTCTCTGTCTTTGTCTCTGTCTTTGTCTCTGTCTTTGTCTCTGTCTTTGTCTCTGTCTTTGTCTCCGTCTTTGTCTCCGTCTTTCTCTCTTTCTCTGTCTCCGTCTTTGTCTCCGTCCTTGTCTCCTTCTCTGTCTCTGTCTCTGTCTCTGTCATTGCCTCTGTCTTTGTCTCCGTCTTTGTCACCGTCTTTCACTCTGTCTTTGTCTCTGTCTTTGTCTCTGTCTTTGTCTCTGTCTTTGTCTCTGTCTTTGTCTCTGTCTTTGTCTCTGTCTTTGTCTCTGTCTTTGTCTCTGTCTTTGTCTCTGTCTTTGTCTCTGTCTTTGTCTCTGTCTTTGTCTCTGTCTTTGTCTCTGTCTTTGTCTCTGTCTTTGTCTCTGTCTTTGTCTCTGTCTTTGTCTCTGTCTTTGTCTCTGTCTTTGTCTCTGTCTTTGTCTCTGTCTTTGTCTCTGTCTTTGTCTCTGTCTTTGTCTCTGTCTTTGTCTCTGTCTTTGTCTCTGTCTTTGTCTCTGTCTTTGTCTCTGTCTTTGTCTCTGTCTTTGTCTCTGTCTGTCTTTGTCTCTGTCTTTGTCTCCGTCTTTGTCTCTGTCTTTGTCTCCGTCTTTGTCTCTGTCTTTGTCTCTGTCTTTGTCTCTGTCTTTGTCTCTGTCTTTGTCTCTGTCTTTGTCTCTGTCTTTGTCTCTGTCTTTGTCTCTGTCTTTGTCTCTGTCTTTGTCTCCGTCTTTGTCTCCGTCTTTGTCTCTTGCTCTGTCTCGGTCTTTGTCTCCGTCCTTGTCTCCTTCTCTGTCTCTGTCTCTGTCTCTGTCATTGCCTCTGTCTTTGTCTCCGTCTTTGTCTCCGTCTTTCACTCTGTCTTTGTCTCTGTCTTTGTCTCTGTCTTTGTCTCTGTCTTTGTCTCTGTCTTTGTCTCTGTCTTTGTCTCTGTCTTTGTCTCTGTCTTTGTCTCTGTCTTTGTCTCTGTCTTTGTCTCCGTCTTTGTCTCTGTCTTTGTCTCTGTCTTTGTCACTGTTCTTGCTTCTGTCTTTGTCTCTGTCTTTGTCACCGTCTTTGTCTCCGTCTTTGTCTCCGTCCTTGTCTCCGTCTTTGTCTCTGTCTTTGTCTCTGTCTTTGTCTCTGTCTTTGTCTCTGTCTTTGTCTCTGTCTTTGTCTCTGTCTTTGTCTCTGTCTTTGTCTCTGTCTTTGTCTCTGTCTTTGTCTCGTCTCCGTCTTTGTCTCTGTCTTTGTCTCTGTCTTTGTCTCCGTCTTTGTCTCTGTCTTTGTCTCTGTCTTTGTCTCTGTCTTTGTCTCTGTCTTTGTCTCTGTCTTTGTCTCTGTCTTTGTCTCTGTCTTTGTCTCTGTCTTTGTCTCTGTCTTTGTCTCTGTCTTTGTCTCTGTCTTTGTCTCTGCCTCTGTCTTTGCCTCTGTCTTTGTCTCCGTCTTTGTCTCCGTCTTTCTCTCCTTCTTTGTCTCTGTCTTTGTCTCTGTCTTTGTCTCTGTCTTTGTCTCTGTCTTTGTCTCTGTCTTTGTCTCTGTCTTTGTCTCTGTCTTTGTCTCCGTCTTTGCCTTCCTCTTTCTCTCCGTCTTTGTCACTGTTTTTGCTCCTGTCTTTCTCTCTGTCTTTGTCTCTGTCTTTGCCTCTGCCTTTGTCTCTGCCTTTGTCTCTGTCTTTGTCTCGGTCTTTGTCTCTGTCTTTGTCTCTGTCTTTGTCTCTGTCTTTGTCTCTGTCTTTGTCTCCGTCTTTGTCTCCGTCGCTGTATCTGTCTCTGCCTCTCTCTCTGTCTTCGTCTCCGTATTTGTCTCCGTCTTTATCTGCGTCTTTCTCTCTGTCTTTGTCTCTGTCTTTGTCTCTGTCTTTGTCTCCGTCTTTGTCTCCGTCTTTGTCTCCGTCTTTGTCTCCGTCTTTGTCTCCGTCTTTGTCTCTGTCTTTGTCTCCGTCTTTGTCACTGTCTTTGGCTCTGTCTTTGTCTCCGTCTTTGTCTCCGTGTTTGTCTCCATCTTTGTCTCCGTCGCTGTATCTGTCTCTGTCTCTGTCTCTGTCTCTGTCTCTGTCTCTGTCTCTGTCTTTGTCTCCGTCTTTGTCTCCGTCTTTGCCTCCGTCTTTGCCTCCGTCTTTGCCACCGTCTTTGCCTCCGTCTTTGTCTCCGTCGTTGTCTCTCTCTCTGTCTCTGTCTGTGTCTTTGTCTTTGTCTCTGTCTTTGTCTCCGTCTTTGTCTGCGTCTTCGTCTCCGTCTTTGCCTCCGCCTTTGTCTCCGTATTTGTCTCTGTCTTTGTCTCTGTCTTTGTCTCTTTCTTTGTCTCCGTCTTTGTCTCCGCCTTTGCCTTCCTCTTTCTCTCCGTCTTTGTCACTGTTTTTGCTTCTGTCTTTGTCTTTGTCTTTGTCACCGTCTTTGTCTCCGTCTTTGTCTCCGTCTTCGTCTCCGTATGTGTCTCCGTCTTTATCTTCGTCTTTGTCTCTGTTAATGTCTCCGTCTTTGTCTCCGTCTTTGTGTACTTCCCTGTCTCCGTCTTTGTCTCTGTCTTGGCTTCTGCCTTTGTATCTGTCTCTCTCTCCGTCTCCGCCGCTGTCTATGTCTCTGTCTCCGTCTCTGTCTCTGTCTTTGTCTCTGTCTCTGTCTTTTGTCTCCGTCTTTGTCTCCGCCATTGTCTCCGTCTTTGTCTCCGTCTTTGTTACCAACATTGTCTCCGACATTGTCTCCGTCTTTGCCTCCGCCTTTGTCTGCGTATTTGTCTCTGCCTTTGTCTCTGTCTTTGTCCCTGTCTTTGTCTCCGTCTTTGTGTCTGTCTTTGTCTCTGTCTTTGTCTCTGTCTTTGTCTCTGTCTTTGTATCTGTCTTTGTCTCTGTCTTTGTCTCTGTCTTTGTCTCTGTCTTTGTCTCTGTCTTTGTCTCTGTCTTTGCCTCTGTCTTTGTCTCTGTCTTTGTCTCTGTCTTTGTCTCTGTCTTTGTCTCTGTCTTTGTCTCTGTCTTTGTCTCTGTCTTTGTCTCTGTCTTTTGTCTCCGTCTTTGCCTCTGTCTTTGTCTCTGTCTTTGTCTCCGTCTTTGTCTCCGTCTTTCTCTCTTTCTCTGTCTCCGTCTTTGTCTCCGTCCTTGTCTCCTTCTCTGTCTCTGTCTCTGTCTCTGTCATTGCCTCTGTCTTTGTCTCCGTCTTTGTCTCCGTCTTTCACTCTGTCTTTGTCTCTGTCTTTGTCTCTGTCTTTGTCTCTGTCTTTGTCTCTGTCTTTGTCTCTGTCTTTGTCTCTGTCTTTGTCTCTGTCTTTGTCTCTGTCTTTGTCTCTGTCTTTGTCTCTGTCTTTGTCTCTGTCTTTGTCTCTGTCTTTGTCTCTGTCTTTGTCTCTGTCTTTGTCTCTGTCTTTGTCTCTGTCTTTGTCTCTGTCTTTGTCTCTGTCTTTGTCTCTGTCTTTGTCTCTGTCTTTGTCTCTGTCTTTGTCTCTGTCTTTGTCTCCGTCTTTGCCTCTGTCTTTGTCTCTGTCTTTGTCTCTGTCTTTGTCTCTGTCTTTGTCTCTGTCTTTGTCTCCGTCTTTGTCTCCGTCTTTCTCTCTTTCTCTGTCTCTGTCTCTGACTTGCCTCTGTCTTTGTCTCCGTCATTGTCTCTGTCTTTGTCTCTGTCTTTGTCTCTGTCTTTGTCTCTGTCTCTGTCTCTGTCCCTGTCTCTGTCTTTGTCTCCGTCTTTGTCTCCGTCTTTGTCTCCGTCTTTGTCTCTGTCTTTGTCTCTGTCTTTGTCTCTGTCTTTGTCTCTGTCTTTGTCTCTGTCTTTGTCTCTGTCTTTGTCTCTGTCTTTGTCTCTGTCTTTGTCTCTGTCTTTTGTCTCTGTCTTTGTCTCTGTCTTTGTCTCTGTCTTTGTCTCTGTCTTTGTCTCTGTCTTTGTCTCTGTCTTTGTCTCTGTCTTTGTCTCTGTCTTTGTCTCTGTCTTTGTCTCTGTCTTTGTCTCTGTCTTTGTCTCTGTCTTTGTCTCTGTCCTTGTCTCCGTCGCTGTATCTGTCTCTGTCTTTGTCTCTGTCTTTGTCTGCGTGTCTTTGTCTCCGTCTTTGTCTTCGTCTTTGTCTCCTTCTCTGTCTCTGTCTCTGTCTCTGTCTTTGTCTCCGTCTTTGTCTCCGTCTTTGTCTCCGTCTTTGTCCCCGTCTTTGTCTCCGTCTTTGTCTCCGTCTTTGTCTCCGTCTTTGTCTGCGTTTTTGCCTCCGTCTTTGTCTCCGTCTTTGTCTCCGTCTTTGTCTCCGTCTTTGTCTCTGTCTTTGTCTCTGTCTTTGTCTCTGTCTTTGTCTCTGTCTTTGTCTCCGTCTTTGTCTCTGTCTTTGTCTCCGTCTTTGTCTCCGTCTTTGTCTCCGTCTTTGTCTCCGTCTTTGGCTCCGTCTTTGTCTCCGCCCTTATCTCCGTCTTTGCCTCCGTCTTCGTCTCAGTCTTTGATTCTGTCTTTGCCTCTGTCTCCGTCGCGGTCTCAGTCTCTGTCTTTGTCTACGTTTTTGTCTCTGTCTTTGACTCTCTCTTTATCTCCGTCTTTGTCTCTGTCTCTGTCTCTGTCTTTGTCTCTGTCTTTGTCTCTGTCTTTGTCTCTGTCTTTGTCTCTGTCTTTGTCTCTGTCTTTGTCTCTGTCTTTGTCTCTGTCTTTGTCTCTGTCTTTGTCTCTGTCTTTGTCTCCGTCTTTGTCTCTGTCTTTGTCTCTGTCTTTGTCTCTGTCTTTGTCTCTGTCTTTGTCTCCGTCTTTGTCTCTGTCTTTGTCTCTGTCTTTGTCTCTGTCTTTGTCTCTGTCTTTGTCTCGTCTTTGTCTCCGTCTTTGTCTCCTGTCTTTGTCTCTGTCTTTGTCTCTGTCTTTGTCTCTGTCTTTGTCTCTGTCTTTGTCTCCGTCTTTGTCTCTGTCTTTGTCTCTGTCTTTGTCTCTGTCTTTGTCTCCGTCTTTGTCTCCGTCTTTGTCTCTGTCTTTGTCTCTGTCTTTGTCTCTGTCTTTGTCTCTGTCTTTGTCTCCGTCTTTATCTCTGTCTTTGACCCCGTCTTTGTCTCTGCCTTTGTCTCTGTCTTTGTCTCTGTCCTTGTCTCCGTCTTTATCTCCGTCTTTGCCTCCGTCTTTGTCTCCGTCTTGTCTCCGTCTTTCCCTTTGTCTTTGCCTTTGTCGCTGTCTCTGTCTCTGTCTCTGTCCCTGACTCTGTCTCTGTCTATGTCTCTGTCTCTGTCTCTGTCTCTGTCTCTGTCTTTGTCTCTGTCTTTGTCTCTGTCTTTGTCTCTGTCTTTGTCTCTGTCTTTGTCTCCGTCTTTGTCTCCGTCTTTGTCTCCGTCTTTGTCTCCGTCTTTGTCTCCGTCTTTGTCTCCGTCTTTGTCTCCGTCTTTGTCTCCGTCTTTGTCTCCGTCTTTGTCTCCATCTTTGTCTCCGTCTTTGTCTCCGTCTTTGTCTCCGTCTTTGTCTCCGTCTTTGTCTCCGTCTTTGTCTCCGTCTTTGTCTCTGTCTCTGTCTCTGTCTCTGTCTCTGTCTCTGTCTCTGTCTCTCTCTCTGTCTCTGTCTCTGTCTTTGTCTCTGTCTTTGTCTCTGTCTTTGTCTCTGTCTTTGTCTCTGTCTTTGTCTCTGTCTTTGTCTCTGTCCTTGTCTCCGTCTTTGTCTCTGTCTTTGTCTCTGTCTTTGTCTCCGTCTTTGTCTCCGACACTGTCTTCGTCTTTGTCTCCGTCTTTGTCTCCGTCTTTGTCTACGCCCTTGTCTCCGTCTTTGTCTCTGTCTTTGTCTCCGTCTTTGTCTCCGTCTTTGTCTCTGTCTTTGTCTCTGTCTTTGTCTCCGTCTTTGTCTCCGACATTGTCTCCGTCTTTGTCTCCGTCTTTGTCTCTGTCTTTGTCTCCGTCTTTGTCTCCGTCTTTGTCTCTGTCTTTGTCTCCGTCTTTGCCTCCGTCTTTGTCTCCGTCTCTGTCTCCGTCGCTGTCTCTGTCTCTGTCTCTGTCTCTGTCTCTGCCTTTGTCTCCGTCTTTGTCTCCGTCTTTGTCTCCGTCTTTGTCTCTGTCTTTGTCTCTGTCTTTGTCTCCGTCTTTGTCTCCGTCTTTGTCTCCGTCTTTGCCTCCGTCTTTGTCTCTGTCTTTGTCTCCGTCTCTGTCTCTGTCTCTGTCTTTGTCTCCGTCTTTGCCTCCGTCTTTGTCTCCGTCTTTGTCTCCGTCTTTGCCTCTGTCTTTGTCTCCGTCTTTGTCTCCGTCTCTGTCTCTGTCTCTGTCTTTGTCTCCGTCTTTGTCTCCGTCTTTGCCTCCGTCTTTGTCTCCGTCTTTGTCTCCGTCATTGTCTCCGTCTTTGTCTCTGTCTTTGCCTCCGTCTTTGTCTCCGTCTTTGTCTCCGTCTTCGCCTTCGTCTTTGTCTCCGTCTTTGTCTCTGTCTTTGTCTCTGTCTTTGTCTCTGTCTTTGTCTCTGTCTTTGTCTCTGTCTTTGTCTCTGTCTTTGTCTCTGTCTTTGTCTCCGTCTTTGTCTCCGTCTTTGTCTCAGTCTTTGTCTCTGTCTTTGTCTCTGTCTTTGTCTCCGTCTTTGTCTCCGTCTTTGTCTCCGTCTTTGTCTCCGTCTTTGTCTCCGTCTTTGTCTCCGTCTTTGTCTCCGTCTCTGTCTCTGTCTCTGTCTCTGTCTTTGTCTCCGTCTTTGTCTCTGTCTTTGTCCCTGTCTCTGTCTCTGTCTCTGTCTCTGTCTCTGTCTCTGTCTCTGTCTCTGTCTCTGCCTCTGTCTCTGTCTCTGTCTTTGTCTCCGTCTTTGTCTCCGTCTTTGTCTCCGTCTTTGTCTCTGTCTTTGCCTCCGTCTTTGTCTCTGTCTTTGCCTCTGTCTTTGTCTCTGTCTTTGTCTCTGTCTCTGTCTCCGTAGCTGTCTCTGTCTCCGTCTTTGTCTCTGTCTTTGTCTCTGTCTTTGTCTCTGTCTTTGTCTCTGTCTTTGTCTCTGTCTTTGTCTCTGTCTTTGTCTCTGTCTTTGTCTCTGTCTTTTGTCTCCGTCTTTGCATCCGTCTTTGCCTCTGTCTTTGTCTCCGCCTTTGCCTCCGTCTTTGTCTCCGTCTTTGTCTCCGTCTTTGTCTCCGTCGCTGTCTCTGTCTTATGATCCGTCTTTGTCTCCGTCTTTGCCTCCGTCTTTGCCTCCGTCTTTGCCTCCGTCTTTGTCTCCGTCTTTGTCCCCGTCTTTGTCTCCGTCGCTGTCACTGTCTCTGTCTCTGTCTCTGTCTCTGTCTCTGTCTCTGTCTCTGTCTTTGCCTCCGTCTTTGTGTCCGTCTTTGTCTCCGTCTTTGTCTCTGTTTTTGCCTCTGTCTTTGTCTCTGTCTTTGTCACCGTCTTTGTCTCCGTCTTTGCCTGCGTCATTGTCTCCTTCTTTGTCTCTGTCTTTGTCTCCGTCTTTGCCTCCGTCTTTGCCTCCGTCTTTGTCTCCGACTTTGTCTACGTCGCTGTGTCTGTCTCTCTCTCTGTCTCTGTCTTTGTCTCCGTCTTTTGTCTCCCTCTTTGCCTCCGTCTTTGCCTCCGTCTTTGTCTCCTTCTTTGCCTCCGTCGCAGTCTCTGTCTTTGTCTCCGTCTTTGCCTCCGTCTTTGCCTCCGTCTTTGTCTCCGTCTTTGTCTCCGTCGCTGTCTCTGTGTCTGTCTCTGTCTCTGTCTCTGTCTCTGTCTCTGTCTCTGTCTTTGACTCCGTCTTTGTGTCCGTCTTTGTCTCCGACATTGTCTCCGTCTTTGTCTACGTCTTTGCCCTTGCCTTTGTATCAGTCTCTCTCTCCGTCACCGCCGCTGCCTCTGTCTCTGACAATCTCCCTGTCTTTGTCTCTGTCTTTGCCTCTGCCCTTGCCTCTGTCTTTGTCTCTGTCTTTTGCCTCCGTCTTTGCACCTGTCTTTGTCTCCGTCTTTGCCTCCGTCACTGCCTCCGTCTTTGTCTCTGTCTTTGTCTCTGTTTTTGCCTCTGTCTTTCTCTCTGGCTTTGTCACCGTCTTTGTCTCGGTCTTTGCCTCCGTCATTGTCTCCTTCTTTGTCTCCGTCGCTGTCTCTGTCTCTGTCTCTGTCTTTGTCTCCGTCTTTGCCTCCGTCTTTGCCGCCGTCTTTGTCACCGTCTTTGTCTCCGTCTTTGTCTACGTCTTCGTCTCCGTCTTTTGTCTCCGTCTTTGCCTCCGTCTTTGCCTCCGTCTTTGTCTCCATCTTTGTCTCCGTCGCTGTCTCTGTCTTATGATCCGTCTTTGTCTCCGTCTTTGCCTGCGTCTTGGTCTCCGTCCTTGTCTCCGTCTCTGTCCCTGTCTCTGTCTCTGTCTCTGCCTTTGCCTCCGTCTTTGTGTCCGTCTTTGTCTCCGTCTTTGTTTCCGACTTTGTCTCCGACATTGTCTCCGTCTTTGCCTACGTCTTTGCCACCGTCTTTGCCTCCGTCTTAGTCTCCGTCTCTGTCTCCGTCGCTGTCTCTGTCTCTGTCTCGGTCTCTGTCTTCGTCTCCGTCTTTGTCTCCGTCGCTGTCTCTGTCTCTGCCTCTGTCTCCGTCTCTGTCTTTGCCTCCGTCTTCGTCTCCGTCTTTGTCTCCGTCTTTCTCTCTGTCTTTGCCTCCGTCTTTGTCTCTGTTTTTGCCTCTGTCTTTGTCTCTGTCTTTGTATCAGTCTCTCTCTCCGTCACCGCCGATGTCTCTGTCTCTGTCTTTGTATCTGTCTTTGTCTCCGTCTTTGCCTCCGTCTTTGCCTCCGTCTTTGCCTCCGTCTTTGTCTCCGTCTTTGTCTCCGTCGCTGTCTCTGTCTCTGTCTCTGTCTCTGTCTCTGTCTCTGTCTCTGTCTTTGTCTCTGTCTTTGTCTCCGTCTTTGTCTCCGTCTTTGCCTCCGTCTTTGCCTCCGTCTTAGTCTCCGTCTCTGTCTCCATCGCCGTCTCTGTCTCTGTCTTTGCCTCCGTCTTCGTCTCCGTCTTTGTCTCCGTCTTTCTCTCTGTCTTTGTCTCCGTCTTTGCCTCCGTCTTTGCCGCCGTCTTTGTCACCGTCTTTGTCTCCGTCTTTGCCTACGTCTTTGCCTCCGTCTTAGTCTCCGTCTCTGTCTCCGTCGCTGTCTCTGTCTCTGTCTCTGTCTCTGTCTTTGCCTCCGTCTTCGTCTCCGTTTTTGTCTCCGTCTTTCTCTCTGTCTTTGTCTCCGTCTTTTCCTCCGTCTTTGCCGCCGTCTTTGTCACCGTCTTTGTCTCCGTCTTTGTCTACGTCTTTGTCTCCGTCTTTGCCTCCGTCTTTGTCTCCGTCCTTGCCTCCTTCTCTGTCTCCGTCGCTGTATCTGTCTTCGTCTCGGTCTTTGTCTCCGTCGCTGTCTCTGTCTCTGCCTCCGTCTCTGTCTCTGTCTTTGCCTCCGTCTTTGTGTCCGTCTCTGTCTCCGACATTGTCTCCGGCTTTGTTTCCGACTTTGCCTCCGACATTGTCTCCGTCTTTGTCTACGTCTTTGCCTCCGTCTTCGCCTCCGTCTTTGCCTCCGTCTTAGTCTCCGTCTCTGTCTCCGTCGCTGTCTCTGTCACTGTCTCTGTCTCTGTCTCTGTCTCTGTCTCTGTCTCTGTCTCTGTCTCTGTCTCTGTCTTTGTCTCCACCTTTGCCTCCATCTTTTGTCTCCGTCTTTGCCTCCGTCTTTGTCTCCTTCTTTGTCTCCGACGATGTCTCTGTCTTTGCCTCTGCCTTTGTATCAGTCTCTCTCTCCGTCACCGACGCTGCCTCTGTCTCTGTCTCTGTCTTTGCCTCCGTCTTTGCCTCCGTCTTGGTCTCCGTCTTTGTCTCCGTCGCTGTCTCTGTCTCTGTCTCCGTCTCTGTCTCTGTCTTTGTCTCCGTCTTTGTCTCCGTCTTTCTCTCTGTCTTTGCCTCCGTCTTTGTCTCCGTCTTTGTCTCTGTTTTTGTCTCTGTCTTTGTCTCTGTCTTTGCCTCCGTCTTTGTGTCCGTCTTTGCCTCCGTCTTTGTTTCCGACTTTGTGTCCGACATTGTCTCCGTCATTGTCTACGTCTTTGCCTCCGTCTTTGCCTCCGTCTTTGCCTCCGTCTTTGTCTCCGTCTTTGTCTCCGTCGCTGTCTCTGTCTCTGTCTCTGTCTCTGTCTCTGTCTCTGTCTCTGTCTCTGTCTCTGTCTCTGTCTCTGTCTCTGTCTCTGTCTCTGTCTCTGTCTCTGTCTCTGTCTCTGTCTCTGTCTCTGTCTCTGTCTCTGTCTCTGTCTCTGTCTCTGTCTCTGTCTCTGTCTCTGTCTCTGTCTCTGTCTCTGTCTCTGTCTCTGTCTCTGTCTCTGTCTCTGTCTCTGTCTCTGTCTCTGTCTCTGTCTCTGTCTCTGTCTCTGTCTCTGTCTGTGTCTCTGTCTTTGCCTCCGTCTTTGTCCCCGTCTGTGTCTCTGTTTTTGCCTCTGTCTTTGTCTCTGTCTTATGTCTTTGTCTTTGTCACCGTCTTTGTCTCCGTCTTTGCTCTGTCTCTGTCTCCGTCTTTGCCTCCGTCTTTGTTTCCGACTTTGTTTCCGACTTTTTCTCCGACATTGTCTCCGTCTTTGTCTCCGTCTTTGTCTCCGTCTTTGTCTACGTCTTTGCCTCCGTCTTTGTCTCCGCCTTTGTCTCCGTCGCTGTCTCTGCCTCTGTCTCTGTCTTTGTCGCCGCCCGTGTCTCCGTCTTTGTCCCTGTCTCTGTCTCTGTCTCTGTCTTCGTCTCCGTCTTTGTCTCCGTCGCTGCCTCTGTCTCTGCCTCTGTCTCCGTCTCTGTCTTTGCCTCCGTCTTCGTCTCCGTCTTTGTCTCCGTCTTTCTCTCTGTCTTTGCCTCCGTCTTTGTCTCTGTCTTTGCCTCTGTCTTTGTCTCTGTCTTTGTATCAGTCTCTCTCTCCGTCACCGCCGATGTCTCTGTCTCTGTCTTTGTATCTGTCTTTGTCTCTGCCTTTGTCTCTGTCTTTGTCTCTGTCTTTGTCTCTGTCTTTGTCTCTGCCCTTGCCTCTGTCTTTGTCTCTGTCTTTTGTCTCCGTCTTTGCATCCGTCTTTGCCTCTGTCTTTGTCTCCGTCTTTGCCTCCGTCTTTGCCACCGTCTTTGTCTCCGTCTTTGTTTCCGTCGCTGTCTCTGTCTTATGATCCGTCTTTGTCTTCGTCTTTGCCACCGTATTTGCCTCCGTCTTTGCCTCCGTCTTTGTCTCCGTCTTTGTCCCCGTCTTTGTCTCCGTCGCTGTCACTGTCTCTGTCTCTGTCTCTGTCTCTGTCTCTGTCTCTGTCTCTGCCTCTGTCTTTGACTCCGTCTTTGTGTCCGTCTTTGTCTCCGTCTTTGTCTGTGTTTTTGCCTCTGTCTTTGTCTCTGTCTTTGTCACCGTCTTTGTCTCCGTCTTTGCCTGCGTCATTGTCTCCTTCTTTGTCTCTGTCTTTGTCTCCGTCTTTGCCTCCGTCTTTGCCTCCGTCTTTGTCTCCGACTTTGTCTACGTCGCTGTGTCTGTCTCTCTCTCTGTCTCTGTCTTTGTCTCCGACTTTTGTCTCCCTCTTTGCCTCCGTCTTTGCCTCCGTCTTTGTCTCCTTCTTTGCCTCCGTCGCAGTCTCTGTCTTTGTCTCCGTCTTTGCCTCCGTCTTTGCCTCCGTCTTTGCCTCCGTCTCCGTCGCTGTCTCTATGCCTGTCTCTGTCTCTGTCTCTGTCTCTGTCTCTGTCTCTGTCTTTGACTCCGTCTTTGTGTCCGTCTTTGTCTCCGACATTGTCTCCGTCTTTGTCTACGTCTTTGCCCTTGCCTTTGTATCAGTCTCTCTCTCCGTCACCGCCGCTGCCTCTGTCTCTGACATTCTCCCTGTCTTTGTCTCTGTCTTTGTCTCTGCCCTTGCCTCTGTCTTTGTCTCTGTCTTTTGTCTCCGTCTTTGCCTCCGTCTTTGCCTCTGTCTTTGTCTCCGTCTTTGCCTCCGTCTCTGCCTCCGTCTTTGTCTCTGTCTTTGTCTCTGTTTTTGCCTCTGTCTTTCTCTCTGGCTTTGTCACCGTCTTTGTCTCGGTCTTTGCCTCCGTCATTGTCTCCTTCTTTGTCTCCGTCGCTGTCTCTGTCTCTGTCTCTGTCTTTGTCTCCGTCTTTGCCTCCGTCTTTGCCGCCGTCTTTGTCACCGTCTTTGTCTCCGTCTTTGTCTACGTCTTCGTCTCCGTCTTTTGTCTCCGTCTTTGCCTCCGTCTTTGCCTCCGTCTTTGTCTCCATCTTTGTCTCCGTCGCTGTCTCTGTCTTATGATCCGTCTTTGTCTCCGTCTTTGCCTGCGTCTTGGTCTCCGTCCTTGTCTCCGTCTCTGTCCCTGTCTCTGTCTCTGTCTCTGCCTTTGCCTCCGTCTTTGTGTCCGTCTTTGTCTCCGTCTTTGTTTCCGACTTTGTCTCCGACATTGTCTCCGTCTTTGCCTACGTCTTTGCCACCGTCTTTGCCTCCGTCTTAGTCTCCGTCTCTGTCTCCGTCGCTGTCTCTGTCTCTGTCTCGGTCTCTGTCTTCGTCTCCGTCTTTGTCTCCGTCGCTGTCTCTGTCTCTGCCTCTGTCTCCGTCTCTGTCTTTGCCTCCGTCTTCGTCTCCGTCTTTGTCTCCGTCTTTCTCTCTGTCTTTGCCTCCGTCTTTGTCTCTGTTTTTGCCTCTGTCTTTGTCTCTGTCTTTGTATCAGTCTCTCTCTCCGTCACCGCCGATGTCTCTGTCTCTGTCTTTGTATCTGTCTTTGTCTCCGTCTTTGCCTCTGTCTTTGCCTCCGTCTTTGCCTCCGTCTTTGTCTCCGTCTTTGTCTCCGTCGCTGTCTCTGTCTCTGTCTCTGTCTCTGTCTCTGTCTCTGTCTCTGTCTTTGTCTCCGTCTTTGTGTCCGTCTTTGTCTCCGACATTGTCTCCGTCTTTGTCTCCGTCTTTGTCTCCGTCTTTGTCTCCGACATTGTCTCCGTCTTTGCCTCCGTCTTTGCCTCCGTCTTAGTCTCCGTCTCTGTCTCCATCGCCGTCTCTGTCTCTGTCTTTGCCTCCGTCTTCGTCTCCGTCTTTGTCTCCGTCTTTCTCTCTGTCTTTGTCTCCGTCTTTGCCTCCGTCTTTGCCTCCGTCTTTGTCACCGTCTTTGTCTCCGTCTTTGCCTCCGTCTTTGCCTCCGTCTTAGTCTCCGTCTCTGTCTCCGTCGCTGTCTCTGTCTCTGTCTCTGTCTCTGTCTTTGCCTCCGTCTTCGTCTCCGTCTTTGTCTCCGTCTTTCTCTCTGTCTTTGTCTCCGTCTTTTCCTCCGTCTTTGCCTCCGTCTTTGTCTCCGTCTTTGTCTCCGTCTTTGTCTCCGTCTTTGTCTCCGTCTTTGCCTCCGTCTTTGTCTCCGTCCTTGCCTCCTTCTCTGTCTCCGTCGCTGTATCTGTCTTCGTCTCCGTCTTTGTCTCCGTCGCTGTCTCTGTCTCTGCCTCCGTCTCTGTCTCTGTCTTTGCCTCCGTCTTTGTGTCCGTCTCTGTCTCCGACATTGTCTCCGGCTTTGTCTCCGTCTTTGTGTCCGACTTTGCCTCCGACATTGTCTCCGTCTTTGTCTACGTCTTTGCCTCCGTCTTCGCCTCCGTCTTTGCCTCCGTCTTAGTCTCCGTCTCTGTCTCCGTCGCTGTCTCTGTCACTGTCTCTGTCTCTGTCTCTGTCTCTGTCTCTGTCTCTGTCTCTGTCTCTGTCTCTGTCTTTGTCTCCACCTTTGCCTCCGTCTTTGCCTCCGTCTTTGCCTCCGTCTTTGTCTCCTTCTTTGTCTCCGACGATGTCTCTGTCTTTGCCTCTGCCTTTGTATCAGTCTCTCTCTCCGTCACCGCCGCTGCCTCTGTCTCTGTCTCTGTCTTTGTCTCTGTCTTTGCCTCCGTCTTTGTCTCCGTCTTTGTCTCCGTCTTTGTCTCTGTCTCTGTCTCCGTCTCTGTCTCTGTCTTTGTCTCCGTCTTTGTCTCCGTCTTTGTCTCCGTCTTTGCCTCCGTCTTTGTCTCCGTCTTTGTCTCCGTCTTTGCCTCTGTCTTTGTCTCTGTCTTTGTCTCCGTCTCTGTCTCTGTCTTTGTCTCCGTCTTTGTCTCCGACATTGTCTCTGTCTTTGTCACCGCCCTTGCATCAGTCTTTGTCTCCGTCCTTGCCTCTGCCTTTGTCTGCTTCACTGTCTCCGTCTTTGTCTCTGTCTTTGCCTCTGCCTTTGTATCAGTCTCTCTCTCCGTCACCGCCGCTGTCTCTGTCTCTGTCTTTGTCTCTGTCTCTGTCTTTGTCTCTGTCTCTGTCTTTGTCTCTGTCTCTGTCTTTGTCTCTGTCTTTCTCTCTAGCCTTGCCTCTGTGCTTGTATCTGTCTTTTGTCTCCGTCTTTGCCTCCGTCTTTGCATCTGCCTTTGTCTCCGTCTTTGCCTCCGTCTTTGCCTCCGTCTTTGTCTCTGTCTTTGTCTCTGTTTTTGCCTCTGTCTTTGTCTCTGTCTTTGTCACCGTCTTTGTCTCGGTCTTTGCCTCCGTCATTGCCTCGTTCTTTGTCTCCGTCGCTGTCTCTGTCTCTGTCTCCGTCTTTGCCTCCGTCTTTGCCGCCGTCTTTGTCACCGTCTTTGTCTCCGTCTTTGTCTACGTCTTCGTCTCCGTCTTCTGTCTCCCTCTTTGCCTCCGTCTTCTGTCTCCGTCTTTGCCTCCGTCTTTACCTCCGTCTTTGTCTCCGTCTTTGTCTCCGTCTTTGCCTCCGTCTTTGCCTCCGTCTTTGTCTCCGTCTTTGTCTCCGTCGCTGTCTCTGTCTCTGTCTCTGTCTTTGTCTCCGTCTTTGCCTCCGTCTTTGCCTCCGTCTTTGCCTCCGTCTTTGTCTCCGTCTTTGTCTCCGTCGCTCTCTCTGTCTCCGTCTCTGTCTCTGTCTCTGTCTTTGCCTCCGTCTTTGTCTCCGTCTTTGTCTCCGTCTTTGTCTCCGTCTTTGTTTCCGACTTTGTCTCCGACATTGTCTCCGTCTTTGTCTCCGTCTTTGTCTCCGTCTTTGTCTCCGTCTTTGTCTCCGTCTTTGTCTCCGTCTTTGTCTCCGTCTTTGTCTCCGTCATTGTCTCCGTCTTTGTCTCCGTCTTTGTCTCCGTCTTTGTCTCCGTCTTTGCCTCCGTCTTTGTCTCTGTCTTTGTCTCTGTTTTTGCCTCTGTCTTTGTCTCTGTCTTTGTCACCGTCTTTGTCTCGGTCTTTGCCTCCGTCATTGCCTCGTTCTTTGTCTCCGTCGCTGTCTCTGTCTCTGTCTCCGTCTTTGCCTCCGTCTTTGCCGCCGTCTTTGTCACCGTCTTTGTCTCCGTCTTTGTCTACGTCTTCGTCTCCGTCTTTTGTCTCCGTCTTTGCCTCCGTCTTTGCCTCCGTCTTTGTCTCCATCTTCGTCTCCGTCGCTGTCTCTGTCTTATGATCCGCCTTTGTCTCCGTCTTTGCCTGCGTCTTTGCCTCCGTCTTTGTCTCCGTCTTTGTCTCCGTCGCTGTGTCTGTCTCTGTCTCTGTCTTTGTCTCCGTCTTCTGTCTCCCTCTTTGCCTCCGTCTTTACCTCCGTCTTTGTCTCCTTCTTTGCCTCCGTCGCAGTCTCTGTCTCTGTCTCTGTCTCTGTCTTATGATCCGTCTTTGTCTCCGTCTTTGCCTGCGTCTTTGCCTCCGTCTTTGTCTCCGTCTTTGTCTCCGTCGCTGTGTCTGTCTCTGTCTCTGTCTTTGTCTCCGTCTTCTGTCTCCCTCTTTGCCTCCGTCTTTACCTCCGTCTTTGTCTCCTTCTTTGCCTCCGTCTTTGTCTCCGTCTTTGTCTCTGTTTTTGCCTCTGTCTTTGTCTCTGTCTTTGTCACCGTCTTTGTCTCCGTCTTTGCCTGCGTCATTGTCTCCTTCTTTGTCTCCGTCGCTGTCTCTGTCTCTGTCTCTGTCTCTGTCTCTGTCTCTGTCTCTGTCTCCGTCTTTGCCTCCGTCTTTGCCCCCGTCTTTGTCACCGTATTTGCCTCCGTCTTTGCCGCCGTCTTTGTCTCCGTCTTTGTCTCCGTCGCTGTCCCTGTCTCTGTCTTTGCCTCCGTCCTCGTCTCCGTCTTCGTCTCCGTCTTTCTCTCTGTCTTTGCCTCCGTCTTTGTCCCCGTCTTTGTCTCTGTTTTTGCCTCTGTCTTTGTCTCTGTCTTATGTCTTTGTCTTTGTCACCGTCTTTGCTCTGTCTCTGTCTCCGTCTTTGCCTCCGTCTTTGTTTCCGACTTTGTCTCCGACATTGTCTGCGTCTTTGTCTCATTCTTTGTCTCCGCGTTTGTCTCCGTCTTTTGTCTCCGTCTTTGTCTCTGCCCTTGCCTCTGTCTTTGTCTCTGTCTTTGTCTCCGTCAATATCTCTGTCTCTGTCTCTGTCTCTGGCTTTGTCGCCGTCTTTGCCGCCGTCTTTGTCACCGTCTTTGTCTCCGTATTTGTCTACGTCGATGTCTCTGTCTCTGTCTCTGTCTCTGTCTCTGTCTCTGTCTCTGTCTCTGTCTCTGGCTCTGTCTTTGTCTCCGTCTTTGCCTCCGTCTTTGCCTCCGTCTTTGCCTCCGTTTTTGCCTCCGTCTTTGTCTCCGTCTCTGTCTCTGTCTCTGTCTCTGTCTTTGTCTCCGTCTTTGCCTCCGTCTTTGCCACCGTCTTTGCCTCCGTCTTTGTCTCCGTCTTTGTCTCCGTCGCTGTCTCTGTCTTTGTCACCGCCCTTGCATCCGTCTTTGTCTCCGTCCTTGCCTCTGCCTTTGTCTGCTTCACTGTCTCCGTCTTTGTCTCTGTCTTTGCCTCTGCCTTTGTATCAGTCTCTCTCTCCGTCACCGCCGCTGTCTCTGTCTCTGTCTTTGTCTCTGTCTCTGTCTTTGTCTCTGTCTTTGTCTCTGCCCTTGCCTCTGTCCTTGTATCTGTCTTTTGTCTCCGTCTTTGCCTCCGTCTTTGCATCTGCCTTTGTCTCCGTCTTTGCCTCCGTCTTTGCCTCCGTCTTTGTCTCTGTCTTTACCTCCGTCTTTGCCTCCGTCTGTGTCTCCGTCGCTATCTCTGTCTCTGTCTCTGTCTCTGTCTTTGTCTACATCTTTGCCTCCGTCTTTGTGTCCGTCTTTGCCTCCGTCTTTGTTTCCGACTTTGTGTCCGACATTGTCTCCGTCATTGTCTACGTCTTTGCCTCCGTCTTTGCCTCCGTCTTTGTCTCCGTCTTTGTCTCCGTCTTTGTCTCTGTCTTTGTCTCCGTCTTTGTCTCCGTCTTTGCCTCCGTCTTTGTCTCCGTCTTTGTCTCCGTCGCTGTCTCTGTCTCTGTCTCTGTCTCTGTCTCTGTCTTTGTCTCCGTCTTTGTCTCCGTCTTTGCCTCCGTCTTTGTCTCCGTCTTTGCCTCCGTCTTTGTCTCCGTCTCTGTCTCCGTCGCTGTCTCTGTCTCTGTCTCTGTCTCTGTCTCTGTCTCTGTCTTTGCCTCCGTCTTTGTCTCCGTCTTTGTCTCTGTCTTTGCCTCTGTCTTTGTCTCTGTCTTTGTCTCCGTCTTTGCCTCCGTCTTTGCCTCCGTCTTTGTCTCCGTCTTTGTCTCCGTCGCTGTCTCTGTCTCTGTCTCTGCCTCTGTCTCTGTCTCTGTCTCTGTCTCTGTCTTTGTCTCCGTCTTTGTCTCCGTCTTTGTCTCCGTCTTTGTCTCCGTCTTTGTCTCCGTCTTTGTCTCCGTCTTTGTCTCCGTCTTTGCCTCCGTCTTTGCCTCCGTCTTTGTCTCCGTCTTTGTCTCCGTCTTTGTCTCCGTCTTTGCCTCCGTCTTTGTCTCCGTCTTTGTCTCCGTCTTTGTCTCCGTCTTTGTCTCCGTCTTTGTCTCCGTCTTTGTTTCCGTCTTTGTCTCCGACTTTGTCTCCGTCTTTGTCTCCGTCTTTGCCTCCGTCTTTGCCTCCGTCTTTGTCTCCGTCTTTGTCTCCGTCTCTGTCTCTGTCTCTGTCTCTGTCTCTGTCTCTGTCTCTGTCTCTGTCTCTGTCTCTGTCTCTGTCTCTGTCTCTGTCTCTGTCTCTGTCTCTGTCTCTGTCTTTGTCTCTGTCTTTGTCTCTGTCTTTGTCTCTGTCTTTGTCTCTGTCTCTGTCTCTGTCTTTGTCTCTGTCTTTGTCTCTGTCTTTGTCTCTGTCTTTGTCTCTGTCTTTGTCTCTGTCTCTGTCTCTGTCTCTGTCTCTGTCTCTGTCTCTGTCTCTGTCTCTGTCTTTGTCTCTGTCTTTGCCTCCGTCTTTGTCTCCGTCTTTGTCTCTGTCTTTGCCTCTGTCTTTGTCTCTGTCTTTGTCTCTGTCTTTGTCTCTGTCTTTGTCTCCGTCTTTGTCTCTGTCTCTGTCTCCGTCTTTGCCTCCGTCTTTGTCTCCGTCTTTGTCTCCGTCTTTGTCTCCGTCTTTGTCTCCGTCTTTGTCTCCGTCTTTGTCTCCGTCTTTGTCTCCGTCTTTGCCTCCGTCTTTGTCTCCGTCTTTGTCTCCGTCGCTGTCTCTGTCTCTGTCTCTGTCTTTGTCTCTGTCTTTGTCTCTGTCTCTGTCTCTGTCTTTGTCTCTGTCTTTGTCTCTGTCTTTATCTCCGTCTTTGCCTCCGTCTCCGTCTCTGTCTTTGCCTCCGTCTTTGTCTCCGTCTTTGTCTCCGTCTTTCTCTCTGTCTTTGACTCCGTCTTTGTCTCTGTCTTTGTCTCTGTCTTTGTCTCCGTCTTTGTCTCCGTCTTTGTCTCTGTCTTTGTCTCTGTCTTTGTCTCCGTCTTTGTCTCTGTCTTTGTCTCTGTCTTTGTCTCCGTCTTTGTCTCTGTCCTTGTATCTGTCTTTGTCTCTGTCTTTGTCTCTGTCTTTGTCTCTGTCTTTGTCTCTGTCTTTGTCTCTGTCTTTGTCTCTGTCTTTGTCTCCGTCTTTGTCTCCGTCTCTGTCTCTGTCTTTGTCTCCGTCTTTGTCTCCGTCTTTGTCTCCGTCTTTGTCTCCGTCTTTGCCTCCGTCTTTGTCTCCGTCTTTGTCTCCGTCTTTGTCTCCGTCTCTGTCTCTGTCTCTGTCTCTGTCTCTGTCTCTGTCTCTGTCTCTGTCTCTCTCTTTGTCTCCGTCTTTGTCTCCGTCTTTGTCTCCGTCTTTGTCTCTGTCTTTGCCTCTGTCTTTGTCTCTGTCTTTGTCTCCGTCTTTGTCTCCGTCTTTGTCTCCGTCTTTGTCTCCGTCTTTGTCTCTGTCTTTGTCTCCGTCTTTGCCTCCGTCTTTGCCTCCGTCTTTGCCTCCGTCTTTGTCTCCGTCTTTGTCTCCGTCGCTGTGTCTGTCTCTGTCTCTGTCTCTGTCTTTGTCTCCGTCTTTGTCTCCGTCTTTGCCTCCGTCTTTGCCTCCGTCTTTGTCTCCGTCTTTGTCTCCGTCGCTGTCTCTGTCTTTGTCTCCGTCTTTGCCTCCGTCTTTGCCTCCGTCTTTGTCTCCGTCTTTGTCTCCGTCGCTGTCTCTGTCTCTGTCTCTGTCTCTGTCTCTGTCTTTGTCTCCGTCTTTGTCTCCGTCTTTGTCTCCGTCATTGTCTCCGTCTTTGTCTCCGTCTTTGCCTCTGCCTTTGTATCAGTCTCTCTCTCCGTCACCGCCGCTGTCTCTGTCTCTGTCTCTGTCTTTGTCTCTGTCTTTGTCTCTGCCTTTGTCTCTGTCTTTGTCTCTGTCTTTGTCTCTGTCTTTGTCTCTGTCTTTGCCTCTGTCTTTGTCTCTGTCTTTGTCTCCGTCTTTGTCTCCGTCTTTGTCTCCGTCTTTGTCTCCGTCTTTGTCTCCGTCTTTGTCTCCGTCTTTTGTCTCCGTCTTTGCCTCCGTCTTTGCCTCCGTCTTTGTCTCCGTCTTTGTCTCCGTCGCTGTCTCTGTCTTTTGATCCGTCTTTGTCTCCGTCTTTGCCTCCGTCTTTGTCTCCGTCTTTGTCTCCGTCGCTGTCTCTGTCTCTGTCTCTGTCTCTGTCTTTGCCTCCGTCTTTGTCTCCGTCTTTGTCTCCGTCTTTGTTTCCGACTTTGTCTCCGACATTGTCTCCGTCTTTGCCTACGTCTTTGCCTCCGTCTTTGCCTCCGTCTTTGTCTCCGTCTCTGTCTCCGTCGCTGTCTCTGTCTCTGTCTCTGTCTCTGTCTCTGTCTCTGTCTCTGTCTCCGTCGCTGTCTCTGTCTCTGTCTCTGTCTCTGTCTCTGTCTCTGTCTCTGTCTCTGTCTTTGCCTCCGTCTTCGTCTCCGTCTTTGTCTCCGTCTTTCTCTCTGTCTTTGCCTCCGTCTTTGTCTCTGTCTTTGCCTCTGTCTTTGTCTCTGTCTTTGTCTCCGTCTTTGTCTCCGTCACTGTCTCTGTATCTGTCTCTGTCTTTGTCTCTGTCTTTGTCTCTGTCTTTGTCTCTGTCTTTGTCTCTGTCTTTGTCTCTGTCTTTGTCTCTGCCCTTGCCTCTGTCTTTGTCTCTGTCTTTTGTCTCCGTCTTTGCATCCGTCTTTGCCTCTGTCTTTGTCTCCGTCTTTGCCTCCGTCTTTGCCTCCGTCTTTGTCTCCGTCTTTGTCTCCGTCGCTGTCTCTGTCTTATGATCCGTCTTTGTCTCCGTCTTTGCCTCCGTCTTTGCCTCCGTCTTTGCCTCTGTCTTTGCCTCTGTCTTTGCATCAGTGTCTCGCTCCGTCACCGCCGCTGTCTCTGTCTCTGTTGTTGTCTCCGCCTTTGTCTGCGTCTTTGTCTCCATCTTTGTGTCCGACTTTGTCTCCGTCTTTGTCTCCGTCTTTGTCTCCGTCGCTGTCTCTGTCTCTGTCCCTGTCTCTGTCTTTGTCTCCGTCTTTGCCTCCGTCTTTGTCTCTGTCTTTGTCTCGGTCTTTGTCTCCGTCTTTGTCTCCGTCTTTGTCTCCGTCATTGTCTCCGTCTTTGTCTCCGTCTTTGTCTCCGTCTTTGTCTGCGTCTTTTGTCTCCGTCTTTGTCTCCGTCTTTGCCTCCGTCTTTGCCTCCGTCTTTGCCTCCGTCTTTGTCTTCGTCTTTGTCTCCGTCGCTGTCTCTGTATCTGTCTCTGTCTTTGTCTCTGTCTTTGTCTCCGTCTTTGTCTCCGTCGCTGTATCTGTCTTCGTCTCCGTCTTTGTCTCAGTCGCTGTCTCTGTCTCTGTCTCTGTCTCAGTCTCTGTCTTTGCCTCCGTCTTTGTGTCCGTCTTTGTCTCCGTCTTTGTCTCTGTCTTTGCCTCCGTCTTTGCCTCCGTCTTAGTCTCCGTCTCTGTCTCCGTCGCTGTCTCTGTCTCTGTCTCTGTCTTTGCCTCCGTCTTCGTCTCCGTCTTTGTCTCCGTCTTTCTCTCTGTCTTTGTCTCCGTCTTTTCCTCCGTCTTTGCCGCCGTCTTTGTCTCCGTCTTTGTCTACGTCTTTGCCTCCGTCTTTGCCTCCGTCTTTGCCTCCGTCTTTGCCTCCGTCTTTGCCTCCGTCTTAGTCTCCGTCTCTGTCTCCGTCGCCGTCTCTGTCTCTGTCTCTGTCTCTGTCTCTGTCTCTGTCTCTGTCTCTGTCTCTGTCTCTGTCTCTGTCTCTGTCTTTGTCTCTGTCTCTGTCTCCGTCTTTGTCTCCGTCTTTGTCTCCGTCTTTGCCTCCGTCTTCGTCTCCGTCTTTGTCTCCGTCGCTGTCTCTGTCTCTGTCTCTGTCTCTGCCTTTGCCTCCGTCTTTGTCTCCGTCTTTGTCTCCGTCTTTGTCTCCGTCTTTGTCTCCGTCTTTGTCTCCGTCTTTGCCTACGTCTTTGCCTCCGTCTTTGCCTCCGTCTTAGTCTCCGTCTCTGTCTCCGTCTTTGTCTCTGTCTTTGCATCTGCCTTTGTATCAGTCTCTCTCTCCGTCACCGCCGCTGTCTCTGTCTCTGTCTTTGTCTCTGTCTTTGTCTCTGCCTTTGTCTCGGTCTTTGTCTCTGTCTTTGTCTCTGTCATTGTCTCTGCCCCTGCCTCTGTCTTTGTCTCTGTCTTTTGTCTCCGTCTTTGCCTCCGTCTTTGTCTCCGTATTTGTCTCCGTCGCTGTCTCTGTATCTGTCTCTGTCTCTGTCTTTGTCTCCATCTTTGCCTCCGTCTTTGCCTCCGTCTTTGCCTCCGTCTTTGTCTCCGTCTTTGTTTCCGACTTTGTCTCCGACAATGTCTCCGTCTTTGTCTCCGTCTTTGTCTCCGTGTTTGTCTACGACTTTTGTCTCCGTATTTGACTCCGTCTTTGCCTCCGTCTTTGCCTCCGTCTTTGTATTCGTTTTTGTCTCCGTCGCTGTCTCTGTATCTATCTCTGTCTGTGTCTCTGTCTTTGCCTCCTTCTCTGTCTCCGTCGCTGTATCTGTCTTCGTCTCCGTCTTTGTCTCAGTCGCTGTCTCTGTCTCTGTCTCTGTCTCAGTCTCTGTCTCAGTCTCTGTCCTTGCCTCCGTCTTTGTGTCCGTCTTTGTCTCCGTCTTTCTCTCTGTCTTTGCCTACGTCTTTGCCTCTGTCTTTGCCTCCGTCTTTGCCTCCGTCTTAGTCTCCGCCTCTGTCTCCGTCGCTGTCTCTGTCACTGTCTCTGTCTCTGTCTCTGTCTCTGTCTCTGTCTCTGTCTCTGTCTCTGTCTCTGTCTTTGTCTCCACCTTTGCCTCCGTCTTTGCCTCCGTCTTTGTCTCCGTCTTTGCCTCCGTCTTTGTCTCCGTCTTTTCCTCCGTCTTTGCCGCCGTCTTTGTCACCGTCTTTGTCTCCGTCTTTGTCTACGTCTTTGTCTCCATCTTTTGTCTCCGTCTTTGCCTCCGTCTTTGTCTCCGTCTTTGCCTCCTTCTCTGTCTCCGTCGCTGTATCTGTCTTCGTCTCCGTCTTTGTCTCCGTCGCTGTCTCTGTCTCTGCCTCTGTCTCAGTCTCTGTCTTTGCCTCCGTCTTTGTGTCCGTCTTTGTCTCCGACATTGTCTCCGACATTGTCTCCGGCTTTGTCTCCGTCTTTGTTTCCGACTTTGCCTCCGACATTGTCTCCGTCTTTGTCTACGTCTTTGCCTCCGTCTTCGCCTCCGTCTTTGCCTCCGTCTTAGTCTCCGTCTCTGTCTCCGTCGCTGTCTCTGTCTCTGTCTCTGTCTCTGTCTCTGTCTCTGTCTCTGTCTCTGTCTCTGTCTCTGTCTTTGTCTCCACCTTTGCCTCCGTCTTTGCCTCCGTCTTTGCCTCCGTCTTTGCCTCCGTCTTAGTCTCCGCCTCTGTCTCCGTCTTTCTCTCTGTCTTTGCCTACGTCTTTGCCTCTGTCTTTGCCTCCGTCTTTGCCTCCGTCTTAGTCTCCGCCTCTGTCTCCGTCGCTGTCTCTGTCTCTGTCTCTGTCTTTGCCTCCGTCTTCGTCTCCGTCTTTGTCTCCGTCTTTCTCTCTGTCTTTGTCTCCGTCTTTTCCTCCGTCTTTGCCGCCGTCTTTGTCACCGTCTTTGTCTCCGTCTTTGTCTACGTCTTTGTCTCCATCTTTTGTCTCCGTCTTTGCCTCCGTCTTTGTCTCCGTCTTTGCCTCCTTTTCTGTCTACGTCGCTGTATCTGTCTTCGTCTACGTCTTTGTCTCCGTCGCTGTCTCTGCCTCTGCCTCTGTCTCAGTCCCTGTCTTTGCCTCCGTCTTTGTGTCCGTCTTTGTGTCCGTCTTTGCCTCCGACATTGTCTCCGGCTTTGTCTCCGTCTTTGTCTCCGTCTTTGTCTCCGTCTTTGTCTCTGTCTTTGTCTCTGTCTCTGTCTCCGTCTTTGTCTCCGTCCTTGTCTCCTTCTCTGTCTCTGTCTCTGTCTCTGTCTTTGCCTCTGTCTTTGTCTCCGTCTTTGTCTCCGTCTTTCGCTGTGTCTTTGTCTCTGTCTTTGTCTCTGTCTTTGTCTCGGTCTTTGTCTCTGTCTTTGCCTCTGTCTTTGTCTCTGTGTTTGTCTCTGTCTTTGTCTCTGTCTTTGTCGCTGTCGTTGTCTCCGTCTTTGCCTCCGTCTTTGTCTCCGTCTTTGTCTCCGTCTTTGTCTCTGTCTTTGTCTCTGTCTCTGTCTCTGTCTTTGTCTCCATCTTTGCCTCCGTCTTTGTCTCCGTCTTTGTCTCCGTCTTTGTCTCTGTCTCCGTCTTTGTCTCTGTCTTTGTCTCTGTCTTTGTCTCTGTCTTTGTCTCCGTCTTTGTCTCTGTCTTTGTCTCCGTCCTTGTCTCCGTCTTTGTCTCCGTCTTTGTCTCCGTCTTTGTCTCCGTCGCTGTCTCTGTCTCTGTCTCTGTCTCTGTCTGTGTCTCCGTCTTTGTCTCCGTCTTTGTCTCCGTCTTTGTCTCCGTCGCTGTATCTGTCTCTGTCTCTGTCTCTGTCTTTGTCTCCGTCTTTGTCTCCGTCTTTGTCTCCGTCTTTGTCTCCGTCTTTGTCTCCGTCTTTGTCTCTGTCATTGTGTCCATCTTTGTCTCCGTCTTTGTCTCCTTCTCTGTCTCCGTCTTTGTCTCTGTCTTTGCCTCTGTCTTTGTATCTGTCTCTCTATCCGACTCCGCTGCCGTCTCTGTCTTTGTGTTTGTCTCTGTCTCTGCCTTCTGTCTCCGTCTTTGCCTCCGTCTTTGTCTCTGTCATTGTCTCCGCCATTGTTTCCAGATTTTTCTCCTTCTCTGTCCTCGTCTTTTGTCTCCGTCATTGCCTCCGCCATTGCCTCCGTCTTTGCCTCCGTTTTTGTCTCCGTCTTTGTCTCCGTCGTTGTCTCTGTCTTTGTCTCTGTCTTTGTCTCTGTCTCTGTCTCTGTCATTGTGTCCATCTTTGTCTCCGTCTTTGTCTCCGTCTTTGTCTCCGTCTTTCTCTCTGTCTTTGTCTCTGTCTTTGTCTCCGTCTTTGTCTCCGTCCTTGTCTCCTTCTCTGTCTCTGTCTCTGTCTCTGTCATTGCCTCTGTCTTTGTCTCCGTCTTTGTCTCCGTCTTTGTCTCTGTCTTTGTCTCTGTCTTTGTCTCTGTCTTTGTCTCTGTCTTTGTCTCTGTCTTTGTCTCTGTCTTTGTCTCTGTCTTTGTCTCTGTCTTTGTCTCTGTCTTTGTCTCTGTCTTTGTCTCTGTCTTTGTCTCTGTCTTTGTATCTGTCTTTGTCTCCGTCTTTGTCTCTGTCTTTGTCTCTGTCTTTGTCTCCGTCTTTGTCTCCGTCTTTGCCTCCGTCTTTGTCTCCGTCTTTGTCTCCGTCTTTGTCTCCGTCTTTGTCTCCGTCTCTGTCTCCGTCTTTGTCTCCGTCTTTGTCTCCGTCTTTGTCTCCGTCTTTGTCTCCGTCTTTGTCTCTGTCTCTGTCTCTGTCTCTGTCTCCGTCGCTGTCTCTGTCTCTGTCTCTGTCTTTGTCTCCGTCTTTGTCTCCGTCTTTGTCTCCGTCTTTGTCTCTGTCTCTGTCTCCGTCTTTGTCTCCGTCTTTGTCTCCGTCTTTGTCTCCGTCTTTGTCTCCGTCTTTGTCTCCGTCTTTGTCTCCGTCTTTGTCTCCGTCTTTGTCTCCGTCTTTGTCTCCGTCTTTGTCTCCGTCCTTGTCTCTCACTGTGTCTCCGTCTTTGTCTCCGTCCTTGTCTCTGCCTTTGTCTCTGTCTCTGTCTCTGTCTTTGTCTCCGTCTTTGTCTCCGACATTGTCCCCGTCTTTGTCTCCGTCTTTGTCTCCGTCTTTGTCTCCGTCTTTGTCTCCGTCTTTGTCTCCGTCTTTGTCTCCGTCTTTGTCTCTGTCTTTGTCTCCGTCTTTGTCTCCGTCTTTGTCTCCGTCTTTGTCTCCGTCTTTGCCTCTGTCTTTGTCTCTGTCTTTGTCTCCGTCTTTGCCGCTGTCTTTGTCTCTGTCTTTGTCTCTGTACTTGCCTCCGTCTTTGTCTCCGTCTTTGTCTCTGTCTTTGCCTCTGTCTATGTATCTGTCTCTCTCTCCGTCCCCGCCGCTGTCTCTGTCTCTGTCTTTGACTCTGTCTTTGTCTCCGTCTTTGCCTCTGTCTTTGTCTCCGTCTTTGTCTCCGTCTTTGTCTCCGTCTTTGTCTCCGTCTTTGTCTCCGTCTTTGTCTCCGTCGCTGTCTCTGTCTCTGTCTCTCTCCTTGCTTCCGCCATTGTCTCTGTCTTTGTCTCTGTCTTTGTCTCTGTCTTTGTCTCTGTCTTTTTCTCCGTCTTTGTCTCCGTCTTTGTCTCCGTCTTTGTCTCCGTCTTTCTCTCCGTCTTTGTCTCCGTCTTTGTCTCCGTCTTTCTCTCTGTCTTTGTCTCTGTCTTTGTCTCTGTCTTTGTCTCGGTCCTTGTCTCTGTCTTTGTCTCTGTCTTTGTCTGCATCTTTGCCTCCGTCTTTGCCTCTGTCTTTGTCTCCGTCTTTGTCTCCGACATTGTCTCCGTCTTTGTCTCCGTCTTTGTCTCCGTCTTTGTCTCCGTCGCTGTCTCTGTCTCTGTCTCTGTCCTTGCCTCCGCCTTTGTCTCTGTCTTTGTCTCTGTCTTTGTCTCTGTCTTTGTCTCTGTCTTTGTCTCCGTCTTTGCCTCTGTCTTTGTCTCGGTCCTTGTCTCTGCCTTTGTCTGTGTCTTTTGTCTCCGTCTATGCCTCCGTCTTTGCCTCTGTCTTTGTCTCCGTCTTTGTCTCCGTCTTTGTCTCCGTCTTTGTCTCCGTCTTTGTCTCCGTCTTTGTCTCTGTCTTTGTCTCTGTCTTTGTCTCGGTCCTTGTCTCTGCCTTTGTCTCTGTCTTTTGTCTGCGCCTTTGCCTCCGTCTTTGCCTCCGTCTTTGTCTCCGTCTTTGTCTCCGTCGCTGTCTCTGTCTTATGATACGTCTTTGTCTCCGTCTTTGCCTCCGTCTTTGCCTCTGTCTTTGTCTCCGTCTTTGTCTCCGTCTTTGTCTCCGTCTTTGTCTCCGTCTTTGTCTCCGTCTTTGTCTCCGATATTGTCTCCGTCTTTGTCTCCGTCTTTGTCTCCGTCTTTGTCTCCGTCTTTGTCTCCGTCTTTGTCTCCGTCTTTGTCTCCGTCTTTGTCTCCGCCTTTGTCTCCGTCTTTGTCTCCTTCTCTGTCTCCGTCTTTGTCTCTGTCTTTGCCTCTGTCTTTGTATCTGTCTCTCTCTCCGTATCCGCCGCCGTCTCTGTCTCTGTCTCTGTCTCTCTCTTTGTCTCTGTCTCTGTCTCTGTCTCTTTATCTGTCTTTGTCCCTGTCTTTGTCTCTGTCTTTGTCTCCGTCTTTGTCTCCGTCTTTGTCTCCGTCTTTGTCTCCGTCTTTGTCTCTGTCTTTGCCTCTGTCTTTGTATCTGTCTCTCTCTCCGTCTCCGCCGCTGTCTCTGTCTCTGTCTCTGTCTTTGTCTCCGTCTTTGTCTCTGTCTTTGTCTCTGTCTTTGTCTCTGTCTTTGTCTCTGTCTTTGTCTCCGTCTTTGTCTCCGTCTTTGTCTCCGTCTTTGTCTCCGTCTTTGTCTCCGTCTTTGCCTCCGTCTTTGTCTCCGTCTTAGTCTCCGTCTCTGTCTCCGTCGCTGTCTCTGTCTCTGTCTCTGTCTTTGCCTCCGTCTTCGTCCCTGTCCTCGCCGCCGTCTTTGCCTCCGTCTTTGCCTCCGTCTTGGTCTCCGTCTTGTTCTCCGTCTTTGTCTCCGTCTTTCGCTCAGTCTTTGTCTCCGTCTTTGCCTCCGTCTTTGCCTCCGTCTTTGCCTCCGTCTTAGTCTCCGTCTCTGTCTCCGTCGCTGTCTCTGTCTCTGTCTCTGCCTTTGCCTCCGTCTTCGTCTCTGTCTTTGTCTCTGTCTTTGTCTCGATCTTTGTCTCTGCCCTTGCCTCTGTCTTTGTCTCTGCCGTTGCCTCTGTCTTTGTCTCTGTCCTTTGTCTCCGTCTTTGTCTCCGTCTTTGTCTCCGTCTTTGTCTCCGTCTGTGTCTCTGTCTTTTTCTCTGTCTTTGTCTCTGTCTTTGTCTCTGTCTTTGTCTCTGTCTTTGCCTCTGTCTTTGTATCTGTCTCTCTCTCCGTCTCCGCCGCTGTCTCTGTCTCTGTCTCTGTCGCTGTCTCTGTCTCCGTCTTTGTCTCCGTCTTTGTCTCCGTCTTTGTCTCTGTCTTTGTCTCTGTCTTTGTCTCTGTCTTTGTCTCCGTCGCTGTCTCTGTCTCTGTCTCTGTCTTTGTCTCTGTCTTTGTCTCTGTCTTTGTCTCTGTCTTTGTCTCCGTCTTTGTCTCCGTCTTTGTCTCCGTCTTTGTCTCCGTCTTTCTCTCTGCCTTTGTCTCTGTCTTTGTCTCTGTCTTTGTCTCGGTCCTTGTCTCTGGCTTTGTCTCTGTCTTTTGTCTGCGCCTTTGCCTCCGTCTTTGCCTCTGTCTTTGTCTCCGTCTTTGTCTCCGACATTGTCTCCGTCTTTGTCTCCGTCTTTGTCTCCGTCTTTGTCTCCGTCGCTGTCTCTGTCTCTGTCTCTGTCCTTGCCTCCGCCTTTGTCTCTGTCTTTGTCTCTGTCTTTGTCTCTGTCTTTGTCTCTGTCTTTGTCTCCGTCTTTGTCTCCGTCTTTGTCTCCGTCTTTGTCTCCGTCTTTGTCTCCGTCTTTGTCTCCGTCTTTGTCTCCGTCTTTCTCTCTGTCTTTGTCTCTGTCTTTGTCTCTGTCTTTGTCTCGGTCCTTGTCTCTGCCTTTGTCTCTGTCTTTTGTCTGCGTCTTTGCCTCCGTCTTTGCCTCTGTCTTTGTCTCCGTCATTGTCTCCATCTTTGTCTCCATCTTTGTCTCCGTCTTTGTCTCCGTCTGTGTCTCTGTCTCTGTCTTTGTCTTTGTCTCTGCCTTTGTCTCCGTCGCTGTCTCTGTCTTTGTCTCCGTCTTTGTCTCTGTCTTTGTCTCTGTCTTTGTCTCCGTCTTTGTCTCCGTCTTTGTCTCCGTCTTTGTCTCCGTCTTTGTCTCCGTCTTTGTCTCCGTCTTTGTCTCCGTCTTTGTCTCCGCCTTTGTCTCTGTCTTTGTCTCCGTCTTTGTCTCCGTCTTTGTCTCCGTCTTTGTCTCCGTCTTTGTCTCCGTCTTTGTCTCCGTCTTTGTCTCCGTCTTTGTCTCTGTCTTTGTCTCCGTCTTTGTCTCCGTCTTTGTCTCCGTCTTTGTCTCAGTCTTTGTCTCCGTCTTTGTCTCCGTCTTTGTCTCCGTCTTTGTCTCCGTCTTTGTCTCCGTCTTTGTCTCCGTCTTTGTCTCCGTCTTTGTCTCCGTCTTTGTCTCCGTCTTTGTCTCCGTCTTTGTCTCCGTCTTTGTCTCCGTCTTTGTCTCCGTCTTTGCCTCCGTCTCTGTCTCTCTCTGTCTTTGTCTCTGTCTTTGTCTCTGTCTTTGTCTCTGTCTCTGTCTCTGTCTTTGTCTCTGTCTTTGTCTCCGTCTTTGTCTCCGTCTTTGTCTCCGTCTTTGCCTCCGTCTTTGTCTCCGTCTTTGTCTCTGTTTTTGCCTCCGTCTTTGTCTCTGTCTTCGTCACCGGCTTTGTCTCCGTCCTTGTCTCCACCATTGTCTCCGTCTTTGTCTCCCTCTTTGTTTTCCACTTTGTCTCTGACATTGTCTCCGTCTTTGTCTCCGTCTTTGTCTCCGTCTTTGTCTCCGTCTTTGTCTCCGTCTGTGTCTCTGTCTTTGTCTCTGTCTTTGTCTCTGCCTTTGTCGCTGTTTTTGTCTCCGTCCTTGCCTCCGTCTGTGTCTCCGCCTTTGTCTCTGTCTTTGCCTCTGTCTCTGCATCTGTCTCTCTCTCCGTCTCCGCCGCTGTCTCTGTGTCTGTCTCCGTCTTTGTCTCCGTCTTTGTCTCCGTCTTTCTCTCTGTCATTGTCTCTGTCTTTATCACCGTCTTTGACTCCGTCTTTGTCTCCGTCTTTGTCTCCGTCTTTCTCTCTGTCATTGTCTCTGTCTTTGTCTCTGTCTTTGTCTCCGTCTTTGTCTCCGTCTTTGTCTCCGTCATTGTCTCCGCCTTTGTCTCCGTCTTTGTCTCCTTCTCTGTCTCCGTCTTTGTCTCTGTCTTTGCCTCTGTCTTTGTCTCTGTCTTTTGTCTCCGTTTTTGTCTCCGTCTTTGTCTCTGTCTGTGTCTCCGTCTTTTTCTCTGTCTTTGTCTCTTTCTTTGTCTCTGTACTCGCCTCCGTCTTTGTCCCGGCCTTTTTCTCTGTCTTTGCCTCTGTCTATGTATCTGTCTCTCTCTCCGTCCCCGCCGCTGTCTCTGTCTCTGTCTTTGTCTCTGTCTTTGTCTCCGTTCTTGCCTCCGTGTTTGTCTCCGCCTTTGTCTCCGTCTTTGTCTCCGTCTTAGTCTCCGTCTTTGTTTCCGACTTTGTCTCCGACAATGTCTACGTCTTTGCCTCCGTCTTTGCCTCCGTCTTTGTCTCCGTCTTAGTCTCCGTCTCTGTCTCCGTCGCTGTCTCTGTCTCTGTCTCTGTCTTTGCCTCCGTCTTCGTCCCTGTCCTCGCCGCCGTCTTTGCCTCCGTCTTTGCCTCCGTCTTGGTCTCCGTCTTGTTCTCCGTCTTTGTCTCCGTCTTTCGCTCAGTCTTTGTCTCCGTCCTTGCCTCCGTCTTTGCCTCCGTCTTTGCCTCCGTCCTAGTCTCCGTCTCTGTCTCCGTCGCTGTCTCTGTCTCTGTCTCTGCCTTTGCCTCCGTCTTCGTCTCTGTCTTTGTCTCTGTCTTTGTCTCGATCTTTGTCTCTGCCCTTGCCTCTGTCTTTGTCTCTGCCGTTGCCTCTGTCTTTGTCTCTGTCCTTTGTCTCCGTCTTTGTCTCCGTCTTTGTCTCCGTCTTTGTCTCCGTCTGTGTCTCTGTCTTTTTCTCTGTCTTTGTCTCTTTCGTTGTCTCTGTACTTGCCTCCGCCTTTTTCTCTGTCTTTGCCTCTGTCTATGTATCTGTCTCTCTCTCCGTCCCCGCCGCTGTCTCTGTCTCTGTCTCTGTCGCTGTCTCTGTCTCCGTCTTTGTCTCCGCCTTTGTCTCCGTCTTTGTCTCTCTCTTTGTCTCTGTCTATGTCTCTGTCTTTGTCTCCGTCGCTGTCTCTGTCTCTGTATCTGTCCTTGCTTCCGCCATTGTCTCTGTCTTTGTCTCTGTCTTTGTCTCTGTCTTTGTCTCTGTCTTTGTCTCCGTCTTTGTCTCCGTCTTTGTCTCCGTCTTTGTCTCCGTCTTTGTCTCCGTCTTTGTCTCCGTCTTTGTCTCTGTCTTTGTCTCTGTCTTTGTCTCGGTCCTTGTCTCTGGCTTTGTCTCTGTCTTTTGTCTGCGCCTTTGCCTCCGTCTTTGCCTCTGTCTTTGTCTCCGTCTTTGTCTCCGACATTGTCTCCGTCTTTGTCTCCGTCTTTGTCTCCGTCTTTGCCTCCGTCGCTGTCTCTGTCTCAGTCCCTCTCCTTGCTTCCGCCATTGTCTCTGTCTTTGTCTCTGTCTTTGTCTCTGTCTTTGTCTCTGTCTTTGTCTCCGTCTTTGTCTCCGTCTTTGTCTCCGTCTTTGTCTCCGTCTTTGTCTCCGTCTTTGTCTCCGTCTTTGTCTCCGTCTTTCTCTCTGCCTTTGTCTCTGTCTTTGTCTCTGTCTTTGTCTCGGTCCTTGTCTCTGGCTTTGTCTCTGTCTTTTGTCTGCGCCTTTGCCTCCGTCTTTGCCTCTGTCTTTGTCTCCGTCTTTGTCTCCGACATTGTCTCCGTCTTTGTCTCCGTCTTTGTCTCCGTCTTTGCCTCCGTCGCTGTCTCTGTCTCAGTCCCTCTCCTTGCTTCCGCCATTGTCTCTGTCTTTGTCTCTGTCTTTGTCTCTGTCTTTGTCTCTGTCTTTTTCTCCGTCTTTGTCTCCGTCTTTGTCTCCGTCTTTGTCTCCGTCTTTCTCTCCGTCTTTGTCTCCGTCTTTGTCTCCGTCTTTCTCTCTGCCTTTGTCTCTGTCTTTGTCTCTGTCTTTGTCTCTGTCTTTGTCTCGGTCCTTGTCTCTGGCTTTGTCTCTGTCTTTTGTCTGCGCCTTTGCCTCCGTCTTTGCCTCTGTCTTTGTCTCCGTCTTTGTCTCCGACATTGTCTCCGTCTTTGTCTCCGTCTTTGTCTCCGTCTTTGTCTCCGTCGCTGTCTCTGTCTCAGTCCCTCTCCTTGCTTCCGCCATTGTCTCTGTCTTTGTCTCTGTCTTTGTCTCTGTCTTTGTCTCTGTCTTTTTCTCCGTCTTTGTCTCCGTCTTTGTCTCCGTCTTTGTCTCCGTCTTTGTCTCCGTCTTTGTCTCCGTCGCTGTCTCTGTCTTTGTCTCTGTCTTTGTCTCTGTCTTTGTCTCTGTCTTTGTCTCCGTCTTTGTCTCTGTCTTTGTCTCTGTCTTTTTCTCCGTCTTTGTCTCCGTCTTTGTCTCCGTCTTTGTCTCCGTCTTTCTCTCCGTCTTTGTCTCCGTCTTTGTCTCCGTCTTTCTCTCTGCCTTTGTCTCTGTCTTTGTCTCTGTCTTTGTCTCGGTCCTTGTCTCTGGCTTTGTCTCTGTCTTTTGTCTGCGCCTTTGCCTCCGTCTTTGTCTCTGTCTTTGTCTCCGTCTTTGTCTCCGTCTTTGTCTCCGTCTTTGTCTCCGTCGCTGTCTCTGTCTCTGTCTCTGTCCTTGCCTCCGCCTTTGTCTCGGTATTTGTCTCTGTCTTTGTCTCTGTCTTTGTCTCTGTCTTTGTCTCTGTGTTTGTCTCTGTCTTTGTCTCGGTCCTTGTCTCTGCCTTTGTCTGTGTCTTTTGTCTCCGTCTATGCCTCCGTCTTTGCCTCTGTCTTTGTCTCCGTCTTTGTCTCTGTCTTTGTCTCCGTCTTTGTCTCCGTCTTTGCCTCCGTCTTTGTCTCCGTCTTTGTCTCTGTTTTTGCCTCCGTCTTTGTCTCTGTCTTCGTCACCGGCTTTGTCTCCGTCCTTGTCTCCACCATTGTCTCCGTCTTTGTCTCCCTCTTTGTTTTCCACTTTGTCTCTGACATTGTCTCCGTCTTTGTCTCCGCCTTTGTCTCCGTCTTTGTCTCCGTCTGTGTCTCTGTCTTTGTCTTTGTCTTTGTCTCTGCCTTTGTCGCTGTTTTTGTCTCCGTCCTTGCCTCCGTCTTTGTCTCCGCCTTTGTCTCTGTCTTTTGTCTCCGACTTTGTCTCCGTCTTTGTCTCCGTCTTTGTCTCCGTCTTTGTCTCCGCCTTTGTCTCCGTCATTGTCTTCGTCTTTGTCTCCGTCTCTGTCTCCTTCTCTGTCTCCGTCTTTGTCTCTGTCTTTGACTCTGGCTTTGTATCTGTCTCTCTCTCCGTCTCCGCCACTGTCTCTGTCTCTGTCTCTGTCTCGGTCTCTGTCTCTGTCTTTGTCGCTGTCTCTGTCGCTGTCTCCGCCTTTGTCTCCGTCATTGTCTCCGTCTCTGTCTCCTTCTCTGTCTCCGTCTTTGTCTCTGTCTTTGACTCTGGCTTTGTATCTGTCTCTCTCTCCGTCTCCGCCGCTGTCTCTGTCTCTGTCTCTGTCTCGGTCTCTGTCTCTGTCTTTGTCGCTGTCTCTGTCGCTGTCTCCGTCTATGTCTCCGTCTTTGTCTCCGTCTTTGTCTCCGTCATTATCTCCGGCTTTGTCTCCGCCTTTGTCTCCGCCTTTGTCTCCGTCTTTGTCTCCGCCTTTGTCTCCGTCTTTGTCCCCTTCTCTGTCTCCGTCTTTGTCTCTGTCTTTGCCTCTGTCTTTGTATCTGTCTCTCTCTCCGTATCCGCCACCGTCTCTGTCTCTGTCTCTGTCTCTGTCTCTGTCTCTCTCTTTGTCTCTGTCTCTGTCGCTGTCTCTTTTTCTGTCTTTGTCCCTGTCTTTGTCTCTGTCTTTGTCTCCGTCTATGTCTCCGTCCTTGTCTCCGTCTTTGTCTACGTCTTTGTCTCTGTCTTTGCCTCTGTCTCTGTATCTGTCTCTCTCTCCGTCTCCGCCGCTGTCTCTGTGTCTGTCTCCGTCTTTGTCTCCGTCTTTGTCTCCGTCTTTCTCTCTGTCATTGTCTCTGTCTTTATCACCGTCTTTGACTCCGTCTTTGTCTCCGTCTTTGTCTCCGTCTTTCTCTCTGTCATTGTCTCTGTCTTTGTCTCTGTCTTTGTCTCCGTCTTTGTCTCCGTCTTTGTCTCCGTCATTGTCTCCGCCTTTGTCTCCGTCTTTGTCTCCTTCTCTGTCTCCGTCTTTGTCTCTGTCTTTGCCTCTGTCTTTGTCTCTGTCTTTTGTCTCCGTTTTTGTCTCCGTCTTTGTCTCTGTCTGTGTCTCCGTCTTTTTCTCTGTCTTTGTCTCTTTCTTTGTCTCTGTACTCGCCTCCGTCTTTGTCCCCGCCTTTTTCTCTGTCTTTGCCTCTGTCTATGTATCTGTCTCTCTCTCCGTCCCCGCCGCTGTCTCTGTCTCTGTCTTTGTCTCTGTCTTTGTCTCCGTTCTTGCCTCCGTCTTTGTCTCCGCCTTTGTCTCCGTCTTTGTCTCCGTCTTAGTCTCCGTCTTTGTTTCCGACTTTGTCTCCGACAATGTCTACGTCTTTGCCTCCGTCTTTGCCTCCGTCTTTGTCTCCGTCTTAGTCTCCGTCTCTGTCTCCGTCGCTGTCTCTGTCTCTGTCTCTGTCTTTGCCTCCGTCTTCGTCCCTGTCCTCGCCGCCGTCTTTGCCTCCGTCTTTGCCTCCGTCTTGGTCTCCGTCTTGTTCTCCGTCTTTGTCTCCGTCTTTCGCTCAGTCTTTGTCTCCGTCTTTGCCTCCGTCTTTGCCTCCGTCTTTGCCTCCGTCTTAGTCTCCGTCTCTGTCTCCGTCGCTGTCTCTGTCTCTGTCTCTGCCTTTGCCTCCGTCTTCGTCTCTGTCTTTGTCTCTGTCTTTGTCTCGATCTTTGTCTCTGCCCTTGCCTCTGTCTTTGTCTCTGCCGTTGCCTCTGTCTTTGTCTCTGTCCTTTGTCTCCGTCTTTGTCTCCGTCTTTGTCTCCGTCTTTGTCTCCGTCTGTGTCTCTGTCTTTTTCTCTGTCTTTGTCTCTTTCGTTGTCTCTGTACTTGCCTCCGCCTTTTTCTCTGTCTTTGCCTCTGTCTATGTATCTGTCTCTCTCTCCGTCCCCGCCGCTGTCTCTGTCTCTGTCTCTGTCGCTGTCTCTGTCTCCGTCTTTGTCTCCGCCTTTGTCTCCGTCTTTGTCTCTCTCTTTGTCTCTGTCTATGTCTCTGTCTTTGTCTCCGTCGCTGTCTCTGTCTCTGTATCTGTCCTTGCTTCCGCCATTGTCTCTGTCTTTGTCTCTGTCTTTGTCTCTGTCTTTTTCTCCGTCTTTGTCTCCGTCTTTGTCTCCGTCTTTGTCTCCGTCTTTCTCTCCGTCTTTGTCTCCGTCTTTGTCTCCGTCTTTCTCTCTGCTTTTGTCTCTGTCTTTTTCTCTGTCTTTGTCTCGGTCCTTGACTCTGGCTTTGTCTCTGTCTTTTGTCTGCGCATTTGCCTCCGTCTTTGCCTCTGTCTTTGTCTCCGTCTTTGTCTCCGACATTGTCTCCGTCTTTGTCTCCGTCTTTGTCTCCGTCTTTGCCTCCGTCGCTGTCTCTGTCTCAGTCCCTCTCCTTGCTTCCGCCATTATCTCTGTCTTTGTCTCTGTCTTTGTCTCTGTCTTTGTCTCTGTCTTTTTCTCCGTCTTTGTCTCCGTCTTTGTCTCCGTCTTTGTCTCCGTCTTTGTCTCCGTCTTTGTCTCCGTCTTTGTCTCCGTCTTTCTCTCTGCCTTTGTCTCTGTCTTTGTCTCTGTCTTTGTCTCGGTCCTTGTCTCTGGCTTTGTCTCTGTCTTTTGTCTGCGCATTTGCCTCCGTCTTTGCCTCTGTCTTTGTCTCCGTCTTTGTCTCCGACATTGTCTCCGTCTTTGTCTCCGTCTTTGTCTCCGTCTTTGCCTCCGTCGCTGTCTCTGTCTCAGTCCCTCTCCTTGCTTCCGCCATTGTCTCTGTCTTTGTCTCTGTCTTTGTCTCTGTCTTTGTCTCTGTCTTTTTCTCCGTCTTTGTCTCCGTCTTTGTCTCCGTGTTTGTCTCCGTCTTTGTCTCCGTCTTTGTCTCCGTCTTTGTCTCCGTCTTTCTCTCTGCCTTTGTCTCTGTCTTTGTCTCTGTCTTTGTCTCTGTCTTTGTCCCGGTCCTTGTCTCTGGCTTTGTCTCTGTCTTTTGTCTGCGCATTTGCCTCCGTCTTTGCCTCTGTCTTTGTCTCCGTCTTTGTCTCCGACATTGTCTCCGTCTTTGTCTCCGTCTTTGTCTCCGTCTTTGCCTCCGTCGCTGTCTCTGTCTCAGTCCCTCTCCTTGCTTCCGCCATTGTCTCTGTCTTTGTCTCTGTCTTTGTCTCTGTCTTTGTCTCTGTCTTTTTCTCCGTCTTTGTCTCCGTCTTTGTCTCCGTCTTTGTCTCCGTCTTTCTCTCCGTCTTTGCCTCCGTCGCTGTCTCTGTCTCAGTCCCTCTCCTTGCTTCCGCCATTGTCTCTGTCTTTGTCTCTGTCTTTGTCTCTGTCTTTGTCTCTGTCTTTTTCTCCGTCTTTGTCTCCGTCTTTGTCTCCGTCTTTGTCTCCGTCTTTCTCTCCGTCTTTGTCTCCGTCTTTGTCTCCGTCTTTCTCTCTGCCTTTGTCTCTGTCTTTGTCTCTGTCTTTGTCTCGGTCCTTGTCTCTGGCTTTGTCTCTGTCTTTTGTCTGCGCATTTGCCTCCGTCTTTGCCTCTGTCTTTGTCTCCGTCTTTGTCTCCGACATTGTCTCCGTCTTTGTCTCCGTCTTTGTCTCCGTCGCTGTCTCTGTCTCTGTCTCTGTCCTTGCCTCCGCCTTTGTCTCTGTCTTTGTCTCTGTCTTTGTCTCTGTCTTTGTCTCTGTCTTTGTCTCTGTGTTTGTCTCTGTCTTTGTCTCGGTCCTTGTCTCTGCCTTTGTCTGTGTCTTTTGTCTCCGTCTATGCCTCCGTCTTTGCCTCTGTCTTTGTCTCCATCTTTGTCTCTGTCTTTGTCTCCGTCTTTGTCTCCGTCTTTGCCTCCGTCTTTGTCTCCGTCTTTGTCTCTGTTTTTGCCTCCGTCTTTGTCTCTGTCTTCGTCACCGGCTTTGTCTCCGTCCTTGTCTCCACCATTGTCTCCGTCTTTGTCTCCCTCTTTGTTTTCCACTTTGTCTCTGACATTGTCTCCGTCTTTGTCTCCGCCTTTGTCTCCGTCTTTGTCTCCGTCTGTGTCTCTGTCTTTGTCTTTGTCTTTGTCTCTGCCTTTGTCGCTGTTTTTGTCTCCGTCCTTGCCTCCGTCTTTGTCTCCGCCTTTGTCTCTGTCTTTTGTCTCCGACTTTGTCTCCGTCTTTGTCTCCGTCTTTGTCTCCGTCTTTGTCTCCGCCTTTGTCTCCGTCATTGTCTTCGTCTTTGTCTCCGTCTCTGTCTCCTTCTCTGTCTCCGTCTTTGTCTCTGTCTTTGACTCTGGCTTTGTATCTGTCTCTCTCTCCGTCTCCGCCACTGTCTCTGTCTCTGTCTCTGTCTCGGTCTCTGTCTCTGTCTTTGTCGCTGTCTCTGTCGCTGTCTCCGCCTTTGTCTCCGTCATTGTCTCCGTCTCTGTCTCCTTCTCTGTCTCCGTCTTTGTCTCTGTCTTTGACTCTGGCTTTGTATCTGTCTCTCTCTCCGTCTCCGCCGCTGTCTCTGTCTCTGTCTCTGTCTCGGTCTCTGTCTCTGTCTTTGTCGCTGTCTCTGTCGCTGTCTCCGTCTATGTCTCCGTCTTTGTCTCCGTCTTTGTCTCCGTCATTATCTCCGGCTTTGTCTCCGCCTTTGTCTCCGCCTTTGTCTCCGTCTTTGTCTCCGTCTTTGTCTCCGTCTTTGTCTCCGTCTTTGTCTCCGTCTTTGTCTCTGTCTCTGTCTCTGTCTCTGTCTCTCTCTTTGTCTCTGTCTCTGTCGCTGTCTCTTTATCTGTCTTTGTCCCTGTCTTTGTCTCTGTCTTTGTCTCCGTCTATGTCTCCGTCCTTGTCTCCGTCTTTGTCTACGTCTTTGTCTCTGTCTTTGCCTCTGTCTCTGTATCTGTCTCTCTCTCCGTCTCCGCCGCTGTCTCTGTGTCTGTCTCCGTCTTTGTCTCCGTCTTTGTCTCCGTCTTTCTCTCTGTCATTGTCTCTGTCTTTATCACCGTCTTTGACTCCGTGTTTGTCTCCGTCTCTGTCTCCGTCTTTCTCTCTGTCATTGTCTCTGTCTTTGTCTCTGTCTTTGTCTGCGTCTTTGTCTCCGTCTTTGTCTCCGTCATTGTCTCCGCCTTTGTCTCCGTCTTTGTCTCCTTCTCTGTCTCCGTCTTTGTCTCTGTCTTTGCCTCTGTCTTTGTCTCTGCCTTTTGTCTCCGTTTTTGTCTCCGTCTTTGTCTCTGTCTGTGTCTCCGTCTTTTTCTCTGTCTTTGTCTCTTTCTTTGTCTCTGTACTCGCCTCCGTCTTTGTCCCCGCCTTTTTCTCTGTCTTTGCCTCTGTCTATGTATCTGTCTCTCTCTCCGTCCCCGCCGCTGTCTCTGTCTCTGTCTTTGTCTCTGTCTTTGTCTCCGTCCTTGCCTCCGTCTTTGTCTCCGCCTTTGTCTCCGTCTTTGTCTCCGTCTTTGGCTCCGTCTTTGTCTCCGTCTTTGTCTCTGTTTTTGCCTCCGTCTTTGTCTCTGTCTTTGTCTCCGTCTTTGTTTCCGACTTTGTCTCCGACAATGTCTACGTCTTTGCCTCCGTCTTTGCCTCCGTCTTTGTCTCCGTCTTAGTCTCCGTCTCTGTCTCCGTCGCTGTCTCTGTCTCTGTCTCTGTCTTTGCCTCCGTCTTCGTCCCTGTCCTCGCCGCCGTCTTTGCCTCCGTCTTTGCCTCCGTCTTGGTCTCCGTCTTGTTCTCCGTCTTTGTCTCCGTCTTTCGCTCAGTCTTTGTCTCCGTCTTTGCCTCCGTCTTTGCCTCCGTCTTTGCCTCCGTCTTAGTCTCCGTCTCTGTCTCCGTCGCTGTCTCTGTCTCTGTCTCTGCCTTTGCCTCCGTCTTCGTCTCTGTCTTTGTCTCTGTCTTTGTCTCGATCTTTGTCTCTGCCCTTGCCTCTGTCTTTGTCTCTGCCGTTGCCTCTGTCTTTGTCTCTGTCCTTTGTCTCCGTCTTTGGCTCCGTCTTTGCCACCGTCTTTGTCTCCGTCTTTGTCTCCGTCTTTGTCTCGGTCTTTGTCTCCGTCTTTGTTTCCGTCTTTGTCTCCGTCTTTGTCTCCGTCTTTGTCTCCGTCTTTGTCTCTGTTTTTGCCTCCGTCTTTGTCTCTGTCTTCGTCACCAGCTTTGTCTCCGTCCTTGTCTCCACCATTG
>JASVEB010000017.1:820949-905076 GCA_036983795.1 Megachile lagopoda
CTCCGTCTTTGTCTCCGTCTTTGTCTCCGTCTTTGTCTCCGTCGCTGTCTCTGTCTTTGTCTCCGTCTTTGTCTCCGTCTTTGCCTCCGTCTTTGTCTCCGTCTTTGTCTCCGTCGCTGTCTCTGTCTCTGTCTCTGTCTCTGTCTCTGTCTCTGTCTTTGTCTCTGTCTTTGTCTCTGTCTTTGTCTCTGTCTTTGTCTCTGTCTTTGTCTCTGTCTTTGTCTCTGTCTTTGTCTCTGTCTTTGTCTCTGTCTTTGTCTCTGTCTTTGTCTCTGTCTTTGTCTCTGTCTTTGTCTCTGTCTTTGTCTCTGTCCTTTGTCTCTGTCTTTGTCTCTGTCTTTGTCTCCGTCTTTGCCTCCGTCTTTGCGTCTGTCTTTGTCTCCGTCTTTGCCTCTGTCTTTGTCTCCGTCTTTGCCTCTGTCTTTGTCTCCGTCTTTGTCTCCGTCTTTGTCTCCGTCTTTGTCTGCGTCCTTTGTCTCCGTCTTTGTCTCCGTCTTTGCCTCTGTCTTTGTCTCGTTCACTGTCTCCGTCTTTGTCTCTGTCTTTGCCTCCGCCTTTGTATCAGTCTCTCTCTCCGTCTCCGCCAGTGTCTCTGTCTCTGTCTCTGTCTTTGTCTCCGTCTTTGTCTTCGTCTTTGTCTCCGTCTTTGTCTCCGTCTTTGTCTCTGTCTTTGTCTCTGCCTTTGCCTCTGTCTTTGTCTCTGTCTTTGTCTCCGTCTTTGTCTCCGTCTTTGTCACTGTCTTTGTCTCCGTCTTTGCCTCCGTCTTTGCCTCCGTCTTTGTCTCCGTCTTTGTCTCCGTCTCTGTCTCTGTCTTTGTCTCCGTCTTTGTCTCCGTCTTTGTCTCCGTCTTTGTCTCCGTCTTTGTCTCCGTCTTTGTCTCCGTCTTTGTCTCCGTCTTTGTCTCCGTCTTTGCCTCCGTCTTTGTCTCCGTCTTTGTCTCCGTCTTTGTCTCCGTCGCTGTCTCTGTCTCTGTCTCTGTCTTTGTCTCCGTCTTTGTCTCCGTCTTTGTCTCCGTCTTTGTCTCTGTCTTTGCCTCCGTCTTTGTCTCCGTCTTTGTCTCCGTCGCTGTCTCTGTCTCTGTCTCTGTCTTTGTCTCCGTCTTTGTCTCCGTCTTTGTCTCCGTCCTTGCCTCTGTCTTTGTCTCCTTCACTGTCTCCGTCTTTGTCTCTGTCTTTGCTTCTGCCTTTGTATCAGTCTCTCTCTCCGTCACCGCCGCTGCCTCTGTCTCTGTCTTTGTCTCTGTCCTTGTCTCTGTCTTTTGACTCCATCTTTGCCTCCGTCTTTGTCTCTGCCCTTGCCTCTGTCTTTGTCTCTGTCTTTGTCTCCGTCGCTGTCTCTGTCTTTGTCACCGCCCTTGCATCCGTCTTTGTCTCCGTCCTTGCCTCTGCCTTTGTCTGCTTCACTGTCTCCGTCTTTGTCTCTGTCTTTGCCTCTGCCTTTGTATCAGTCGCTCTCTTCGTCAGCGCCGCTGCCTCTGTCTTTGTCTCTGTCTTTGTCTCTGCCTTTGTCTCTGTCTTTGTCTCTGTCTTTGTCTCCGTCTTTGCCTCCGCCTTTGCGTCTGTCTTTGTCTCCGTCTTTGCCTCCGTCTTTGCCTCCGTCTTTGTCTGCTTCACTGTCTCCGTCTTTGTCTCTGTCTTTGCCTCTGCCTTTGTATCAGTCTCTCTCTCCGTCACCGCCGCTGTCTCTGTCTCTGTCTTTGTCTCCGCCTTTGTCTCTGTCTTTGTCTCTGTCTTTGCCTCTGTCTTTGTCTCTGTCTTTTGTCTCCGTCCCTGCACCCGTCTTTGCCTCTGTCTTTGTCTCCGTCTTTGCCTCCGTCTTTGCCACCGTCTTTGTCTCCGTCTTTGTCTCCGTCGCTGTCTCTGTCTTTGTCTCCGTCTTTGTCTCCGTCTTTGTCTCCGTCTTTGTCTCCGTCTTTGTCTCCGTCTCTGTCTCTGTCTCTGTCTCTGTCTCTGTCTTTGTCTCCGTCTTTGTCTCCGTCTTTGTCTCCGTCTTTGTCTCCGTCATTGTCTCCGTCTTTGTCTCCGTCCTTGTCTCCGTCTTTGTCTCCGTCTTTGTCTCCGTCTTTGCCTCCGTCTTTGCCTCCGTCTTTGTCTCCGTCTTTGTCTCCGTCTTTGCCTCCGTCTTTGTCTCCGTCTTTGCCTCCTTCTCTGTCTCCGTCTTTGTTTCCGTCTTTGTCTCCGTCTTTGTCTCCGTCGCTGTCTCTGTCTTTGGAACCGTCTTTGTCTCCATCTTTGCCTCCGTCTTTGTCTCCGTCTTTGCCTTCGTCTTTGCCTCCGTCTTTGTCCCCGTCGCTGCCTCTGCCTTTGTCTGCTTCACTGTCTCCGTCTTTGTCTCTGTCTTTGCCTCTGCCTTTGTATCAGTCGCTCTCTTCGTCAGCGCCGCTGCCTCTGTCTCTGTCTTTGTCTCTGTCTTTGTCTCTGTCCTTGTATCTGTCTTTGTCTCTGTCTTTGTCTCTGTCTTTGTCTCTGTCTTTGTCTCTGTCTTTGTCTCTGTCTTTGTCTCTGTCTTTGTCTCTGTCTTTGTCTCTGTCTTTGTCTCTGTCTTTGTCTCTGTCTTTGTCTCTGTCCTTGTCTCTGTCTTTGTCTCTGTCTTTGTCTCTGTCTTTGTCTCCGTCTTTGCCTCCGTCTTTGTCTCTGTCTTTGTCTCCGTCTTTGTCTCTGTCTTTGTCTCCGTCTTTTGTCTCTGTCTTTGTCTCTGTCTTTGTCTTTGTCTCCGTCTTTGTCTCTGTCTTTGCCTCTGCCTTTGTCTCTTCTCTGTCTCCGTCTTTGTCTCTGTCTTTGCCTCTGCCTTTGTATCAGTCTCTCTCTACGCCACCGCCGCTGTCAGCTGTCTCTGTCTTTGTCTCCGTCTTTGCCTCCGTCTTTGCCTCCGTCTTTGTCTCCGTCTCTGTCTCAGTCGCTGTCTCTGTCTTATGATCCGTCTTTGTCTCCGTCTTTGCCACCGTCTTTGCCGCCGTCTTTGTCACCGTCTTTGTCTCCGTCTTTGTCTCCGTCTTTTGTCTCCGTCTTTGCCTCCGTCTTTGCCTCCGTCTTTGTCTCCGTCTTTGTCTCCGTCGCTGTCTCTGTCTCTGTCTCTGTCTCTGTCTTTGTCTCCGTCTTTGCCTCCGTCTTTGCCTCCGTCTTTGTCTCCGTCTTTGCCTACTTCTCTGTCTCCGTCGCTGTCTCTGTCTTCGTCACCGTCTTTGTGTCCGTCGCTGTCTCCGTCTCTGTTTCTGCCTCTGTCTCTGTCTCTGTCTTTGCCTCCGTCCTCGTCTCCGTCCTTGTCTCCGTCGATGTCTCTGTCTCTGCCTCTGTCTCTGTCTCTGTCTCTGTCTCTGTCTGTGTCTCTGTCTTTGCCTCCGTCTTTGTCACCCTCTTTGTCTCCGTCTTTGTCTACGTCTTTGTCTCCGTCTTTTGTCTCCGTCTTTGTCTCCGTCTTTGTCTCCGTCTTTGTCTCCGTCGCTGTCTCTGTCTTTGTCTCCGTCTTTGTCTCCGTCTTTGTCTCCGTCTTTGTCTCCGTCTTTGCCTCCGTCTTTGCCTCCGTCTTTGTCTCCGTCTTTGTCTCCGTCTTTGCCTCCGTCTTTGCCTCCGTCTTTGTCTCCGTCTTTGTCTCCGTCGCTGTCTCTGTCTCTGTCTCTGTCTCTGTCTCTGTCTCTGTCTTTGTCTCCATCGTTGCCTCCGTCTTTGCCTCCATCTTTGCCGCCGTCTTTTTCTCCGTCTTTGTCTCCGTCGCTGTCTCTGTCTCTGGCTCTGTCTCTGTCTCTGTCCTTGCCTCCGTCTTTGTCCCCGTCTTTGTCTCCGTCGCTGTCTCTGCCTCTGTCTCTGTTTTTGTCGCCGCCCTTGTCTCCGTCTTTGTCTTCGTCCTTGCCTCTGTCTTTGTCTCCTTCTCTGTCTCCGTCTTTGTCTCTGTCTTTGCCTCTGCCTTTGTATCAGTCTCTCTCGCCGTCACCGCCGCTGCCTCTGTCTCTGTGTCTGTCTTTGTCTCTGTCTTTGTCTCTGTCTTTGTCTCTGTCTTTGTCTCCGTCGCTGTCTCCGTCTTTGCCTCCGTCTTTGCCTCTGTCTTTGTCTCCGTCTTTGCCTCCGTCTTTGCCTCCGTCTTTGTCTCCGTCTTTGTCTCCGTCGCTGTCTCTGTCTCTGTCTCTGTCTCTGTCTTTGCCTCCGTCTTTGTGTCCGTCTTTGTCTCCGTCTTTGTTTCCGACTTTGTCTCCGACATTGTCTCCGTCTTTGCCTCCGTCTTTGCCTCCGTCTTAGTATCCGTCTCTGTCTCCGTCGCTGTCTCTGTCTCTGTTTCTGTCTCTGTCTTTGCCTCCGTCCTCGTCTCCGTCCTTGTCTCCGTCGATGTCTCTGTCTCTGCCTCTGTCTCTGTCTCTGTCTCTGTCTCTGTCTCTGTCTCTGTCTCTGTCTTTGCCTCCGTCTTTGCCTCCGTCTTTGTCTCCGTCTTTGTCTCTGTTTTTGCCTCTGTCTTTGTCTCTATCTTTGTCACCGCCTTTGTCTCCGCCTTTGCCTCCGTCATTGTCTCCGTCTTTGTCTCCGTCTTTGTTTCCGACTTTGTCTCCAACAATGTCTCCGTCTATGTCTCCGTCTTTGTCTCCGTCTTTGTCTCCGTCTTTGCCTCCGTCTTTGTCTCCGTCTTTGTCTCCGTCTCTGTCTCCGTCTCTGTCTTTGTCTCCGTCTTTGTCTCCGTCTTTGTCTCCGTCTTTGTCTCCGTCTTTGTCTCCGTCTTTGTCTCCGTCTTTGTCTCCGTCTTTGTCTCCGTCTTTGCCTCCGTCTTTGTCTCCGTCTTTGCCTCCGTCTTTGTCTCCGTCTTTGTCTCCGTCGCTGTCTCTGTCTCTGTCTCTGTCTCTGTCTTTGTCTCCGTCTTTGCCTCCGTCTTTGCCTCCGTCTTTGTCTCCGTCTTTGTCTCCGTCTTTGTCTCCGTCTTTGTCTCCGACTTTGTCTCCGTCTTTGTCTCCGTCATTTCCTCTGTCTTTGCCTCCGTCTTTGTCTCCGTCTTTGTCTCCGTCTCTGTCTCCGTCTTTGCCTCCGTCTTTGTCTCTGTCTTTGTCTCCGTCTTTGCCTCCTTCTTTGTCTCCGTCTTTGTCTCCGTCTTTGTCTCCGTCTCTCTGTCTCTGTCTTTGTCTCCGTCTTTGTCTCCGTCTTTGTCTCCGTTCTTGCCTCTGTCTTTGTCTGCTTCACTGTCTCCGTCTTTGTCTCTGTCTTTGCCTCTGCCTTTGTATCAGTCTCTCTCTCCGTCACCGCCGCTGTCTCTGTCTCTGTCTTTGTCTCTGCCTTTGTCTCTGTCTTTGTCTCTGTCTTTGTCTCTGTCTTTGTCTCTGTCTTTGTCTCTGTCTTTGTCTCTGTCTTTGTCTCTGTCTTTGTCTCCTCTGTCTTTGTCTCTGTCTTTGTCTCCGTCTTTGCCTCCGTCTTTGTCTCTGTCTTTGTCTCCGTCTTTGCCTCCGTCTTTGCCTCTGTCTTTGTCTCCGTCTTTGTCTCCGTCTTTGTCTCCGTCTTTGTCTCCGTCTTTGTCTCCGTCTTTGTCTCCGTCTTTGTCTCCGTCTTTGTCTCCGTCTTTGTCTCCGTCTTTGTCTCCGTCTTTGTCTCCGTCATTGTCTCCGTCTTTGTCTCCGTCTTTGTCTCCGTCTTTGTCTCCGTCTTTGTCTCCGTCTTTGTCTCCGTCTTTGCCTCCGTCTTTGTCTCCGTCTTTGTCTCCGTCTTTGTCTCCGTCTTTGTCTCCGTCATTGTCTCCGTCTTTGTCTCCGTCTTTGTCTCCGTCTTTGTCTCCGTCTTTTGTCTCCGTCTTTGCCTCCGTCTTTGCCTCCGTCTTTGTCTCCGTCTTTGTCTCCGTCTTTGTCTCCGTCTTTGTCTCCGTCTTTGTCTCCGTCTTTGTCTCCGTCTTTGTCTCCGTCTTTGTCTCCGTCTTTGTCTCCGTCTCTGTCTCTGTCTTTGCCTCCGTCTTTGCCTCCATCTTTGCCTCCGTCTTTGTCTCTGTCTTTGCCTCCGTCTTTGTCTCCGTCTTTGTCTCCGTCTTTGCCTCTGCCTTTGTCTCTGTCTCCGTCTTTGTCTCTGTCTTTGCCTCTGTCTTTGTCTCCGTCTTTCTCTCTGTCTTTGTCTCTGTCTTTGTCTCTGTCTTTGTCTCTGTCCTTGTATCTGTCTTTGTCTCTGTCTTTGTCTCTGTCTTTGTCTCTGTCTTTGTCTCTGTCTTTGTCTCTGTCTTTGTCTCTGTCTTTGTCTCTGTCTTTGTCTCTGTCTTTGTCTCTGTCTTTGTCTCTGTCTTTGTCTCTGTCCTTGTCTCTGTCTTTTTCCCTGTCTTTTGTCTCCGTCTTTGCCTCCGTCTTTGCGTCTGTCTTTGTCTCCGTCTTTGCCTCTGTCTTTGTCTCCGTCTTTGCCTCTGTCTTTGTCTCTGTCTTTGTCTCCGTCTTTGTCTCTGTCTTTGTCTCTGTCTTTGTCTCTGTCTTTGTCTCTGTCTTTGTCTCTGTCTTTGTCTCTGTCTTTGTCTCTGTCTTTGTCTCTGTCTTTTTTCTCCGTCACTGTCTCTGTCTCTGTCTTTGTCTCCGTCTTTGCCTCCGTCTTTGCCTCCGTCTTTGTCTCCGTCTCTGTCTCCGTCGCTGTCTCTGTCTTTGTCTCCGTCTTTGTCTCCGTCTTTGCCTCCGTCTTTGTCTCCGTCTTTGTCTCCGTCTTTGTCTCCGTCTTTGTCTCCGTCTTTGTCTCCGTCTTTGTCTCCGTCTTTGCCTCCGTCTTTGTCTCCGTCTTTGTCTCCGTCGCTGTCTCTGTCTCTGTCTTTGTCTCTGTCTTTGTCTCCGTCTTTGCCTCCGTCTTTGTCTCCGTCTTTGTCTCCGTCTTTGCCTCTGTCTCTGTCTCCGTCTCTGTCTCTGTCTTTGTCTCCGTCTTTGTCTCCGTCTCTGTCTCTGTCTCTGTCTCTGTCTCTGTCTCTGTCTCTGTCTCTGTCTCCGTCTTTGTCTCCGTCTTTGTCCCCGTCGCTGTCTCTGCCTCTGTCTCTGTCTCTGTCTCTGTCTCTGTCTTTGTCTCTGTCTTTGTCTCCGTCTTTGTCTCCGTCTTTGTCTCCGTCTTTGTCTCCGTCTTTGTCTCCGTCTTTGTCTCCGTCTTTGTCTCCGTCTTTGTCTCCGTCTTTGTCTCCGTCGCTGTCTCTGTCTTTGTCTCCGTCTTTGTCTCCGTCTTTGTCTCCGTCTTTGCCTCCGTCTTTGTCTCCGTCTTTGTCTCCGTCTTTGTCTCCGTCTTTGTCTCCGTCTTTGCCTCCGTCTTTGCCTCCGTCTTTGTCTCCTTCTTTGTCTCCGTCGCTGTCTCTGTCTCTGTCTCTGTCTCTGTCTCTGTCTCTGTCTTTGTCTCCGTCTTTGCCTCCGTCTTTGCCTCCGTCTTTGTCTCCGTCTTTGTCTCCGTCTTTGTCTCCGTCGCTGTCTCTGTCTCTGTCTCTGTCTCTGTCTCTGTCTTTGCCTCCGTCTTTGTCCCCGTCTTTGTCTCCGTCGCTGTCTCTGCCTCTGTCTCTGTTTTTGTCGCCGCCCTTGTCTCCGTCTTTGTCTTCGTCCTTGCCTCTGTCTTTGTCTCCTTCTCTGTCTCCGTCTTTGTCTCTGTCTTTGCCTCTGTCTTTGTCTCCGTCTTTGTCTCTGTCTTTGTCTCTGTCTCTGTCTCTGTCTTTGTCTCTGTCTTTGTCTCTGTCTTTGTCTCTGTCTTTGTCTCCGTCTTTGTCTCCGTCTTTGCCTCCGTCTTTGCCTCTGTCTTTGTCTCCGTCTTTGCCTCCGTCTTTGCCTCCGTCTTTGTCTCCGTCTTTGTCTCCGTCGCTGTCTCTGTCTCTGTCTCTGTCTCTGTCTTTGCCTCCGTCTTTGTCTCCGTCTTTGTCTCCGTCTTTGTCTCCGTCTTTGTCTCCGTCTTTGCCTCCGTCTTTGCCTCCGTCTTTGTCTCCGTCTCTGTCTCCGTCGCTGTCTCTGTCTCTGTTCTGTCTCTGTCTTTGTCTCCGTCTTTGTCTCCGTCTTTGTCTCTGTCTCTGTCTCTGTCTCTGCCTCTGTCTCTGTCTCTGTCTCTGTCTCTGTCTCTGTCTCTGTCTCTGTCTTTGCCTCCGTCTTTGCCTCCGTCTTTGTCTCCGTCTTTGTCTCTGTCTTTGTCTCTGTCTTTGTCTCTGTCTTTGTCTCCGTCTTTGTCTCCGTCTTTGCCTCCGTCATTGTCTCCGTCTTTGTCTCCGTCTTTGTTTCCGTCTTTGTCTCCGTCATTGTCTCCGTCTGTGTCCCCGTCTTTGTCTCCGTCTTTGTCTCCGTCTTTGTCTCCGTCTTTGTCTCCGTCTTTGCCTCCGTCTTTGTCTCCGTCGCTGTCTCTGTATCTGTCTCTGTCTCTGTCTCTGTCTCTGTCTCTGTCTTTGCCTCCGTCTTTGCCTCCGTCTTTGTCTCCGTCTTTGTCTCTGTCTGTGCCTCCGTCTTTGTCTCTGTCTTTGTCTCCGTCTTTGCCTCTGTCTTTGTCTCTGTCTTTGTCTCCGTCTTTGTCTCCGTCTTTGTCTCTGTCTTTGTCTCCGTCTTTGCCTCCGTCTTTGCCTCCGTCTTTGTCTCCGTCTTTGTCTCCGTCTCTGTCTCTGTCTCTGTCTCTGTCTCTGTCTCTGTCTCTGTCTTTGTCTCCGTCTTTGCCTCCGTCTTTGTCTCCGTCTTTGTCTCCGTCTTTGTCTCCGTCTTTGTCTCCGTCTTTGTCTCTGTCTTTGTCTCCGTCTTTGTCTCCGTCTTTGTCTCCGTCTTTGTCTCCGTCTTTGTCTCCGTCTTTGTCTCCGTCTTTGCCTCTGTCTTTGCCTCTGTCTTTGTCTCCGTCTTTGTCTCCGTCTTTGTCTCCGTCTTTGTCTCCGTCTTTGTCTCCGTCTTTGTCTCTGTCTCTGTCTCTGTCTTTGTCTCTGTCTTTGTCTCTGTCTTTGTCTCTGTCTTTGTCTCTGTCTTTGTCTCTGTCTTTGTCTCCGTCTTTGCCTCCGTCTTTGTCTCTGTCTTTGTCTCCGTCTTTGTCTCCGTCTTTGCCTCTGTCTTTGTCTCCGTCTTTGCCTCCGTCTTTGCCTCTGTCTTTGTCTCTGTCTTTGTCTCCGTCTTTGTCTCCGTCTTTGTCTCCGTCTTTGTCTCCGTCTTTGTCTCCGTCCTTGTCTCCGTCTTTGTCTCCGTCTTTGTCTCCGTCTTTGTCTCCGTCTTTGTCTCCGTCTTTGTCTCCGTCTTTGTCTCCGTCTTTGTCTCCGTCTTTGTCTCCGTCTTTGTCTCCTTCTCTGTCTCCGTCTCTGTCTCTGTCTTTGTCTCTGTCTTTGTCTCTGTCTTTGTCTCCGTCTTTGTCTCTGTCTTTGTCTCTGTCTTTGTCTCTGTCTTTGTCTCCGTCTTTGTCTCTGTCTTTGTCTCCGTCTTTGTCTCTGTCTTTGTCTCTGTCTTTGTCTCTGTCTTTGTCTCTGTCATTGTCTCTGTCTTTGTCTCTGTCTTTGTCTCTGTCTTTGTCTCTGTCTTTGTCTCTGTCTTTGTCTCTGTCTTTGTCTCTGTCTTTGTCTCTGCCTCTCTCTCTGTCTTCGTCTCCGTATTTGTCTCCATCTTTATCTTCGTCTTTCTCTCTGTCTTTGTCTCTGTCTTTGTCTCTGTCTTTGTCTCCGTCTTTGTCTCCGTCTTTGTCTCCGTCTTTGTCTCCGTCTTTGTCTCCGTCTTTGTCTCCGTCTTTGTCTCCGTCTTTGTCTCCGTCTCTGTCTCTGTCTTTGTCTCCGTCTTTGTCTCCGTCTTTGTCTCCGTCTTTGCCTCCGTCTTTGTCTCCGTCGCTGTCTCTGTCTCTGTCTCTGTCTCTGTCTCTGTCTCTGTCTTTGTCTCTGTCTTTGTCTCTGTCTTTGTCTCTGTCTTTGTCTCTGTCTTTGTCTCTGTCTTTGCCTCCGTCTTTGTCTCTGTCTTTGTCTCTGTCTTTGTCTCTGTCTTTGTCTCTGTCTTTGTCTCTGTCTTTGTCTCTGTCTTTGTCTCTGTCTTTGTCTCTGTCTTTGTCTCTGTCTTTGTCTCTGTCTTTGTCTCCGTCTTTGTCTCCGTCTTTGTCTCCGTCTTTGTCTCCGTCTTTGTCTCCGTCTTTGTCTCCGTCTTTGTCTCCGTCTTTGTCTCCGTCTTTGTCTCCGTCGCTGTCTCTGTCTCTGTCCTTGTCTCTGTCTTTGTCTCCGTCTTTGTCTCCGTCTTTGTCTCCGTCTTTGCCTCCGTCTTTGTCTCCGTCTTTGCCTCCGTCTTTGCCTCCGTCTTTGTCTCCGTCTCTGTCTCCGTCTTTGTCTCTGTCTTTGCCTCTGCCTTTATATCAGTCTCTCTCGCCGTCACCGCTGCTGCCTCTGTCTCTGTGTCTGTCTTTGTCTCTGTCTTTGTCTCCGTCGCTGTCTCCGTCTTTGCCTTCGTCTTTGCCTCTGTCTTTGTCTCCGTCTTTGCCTCCGTCTTTGCCTCCGTCTTTGTGTCCGTCTTTGTCTCCGTCGCTGTCGCTGTCTCTGTCTCTGTCTCTGTCTTTGCCTCCGTCTTTGTGTCCGTCTTTGTCTCCGTCTTTGTTTCCGACATTGTCTCCGTCTTTGCCTCCGTCTTTGCCTCCGTCTTAGTATCCGTCTCTGTCTCCGTCGCTGTCTCTGTCTCTGTTTCTGTCTCTGTCTTTGCCTCCGTCCTCGTCTCCGTCCTTGTCTCTGTCGATGTCTCTGTCTCTGCCTCTGTCTCTGTCTCTGTCTCTGTCTCTGTCTCTGTCTCTGTCTCTGTCTCTGTCTTTGTCTCCGTCTTTGTCTCCGTCTTTGTCTCCGTCTTTGTCTCTGTCTTTGCCTCTGTCTTTGTCTCTGTCTTTGTCTCCGTCTTTGTCTCCGTCTTTGTCTCCGTCTTTGTCTCCGTCTTTGTCTCCGTCTTTGTCTCCGTCTTTGTCTCCGTCTTTGTCTCCGTCTTTGTCTCCGTCTTTGTCTCCGTCTTTGTCTCCGTCTTTGTCTCCGTCTTTGTCTCCGTCTTTGCCTCCGTCTTTGCCTCCGTCTTTGTCTCCGTCTTTGTCTCCGTCTTTGCCTCCGTCTTTGTCTCCGTCTTTGCCTCCGTCTCTGTCTCCGTCGCTGTCTCTGTCTTTGTCTCCGTCTTTGTCTCCGTCTCTGTCTCTGTCTTTGCCTCCGTCTTTGCCTCCGTCTTTGTCTCCGTCTTTGTCTCCGTCTTTGTCTCCGTCTTTGTCTCCGTCTGTGCCTCCGTCTTTGCCTCTGCCTTTGTCTGCTTCACTGTCTCCGTCTTTGTCTCTGTCTTTGCCTCTGCCTTTGTGTCAGTCGCTCTCTTCGTCAGCGCCGCTGCCTCTGTCTCTGTCTTTGTCTCTGTCTTTGTCTCTGCCCTTGCCTCTGTCTTTTTCCCTGTCTTTTGTCTCCGTCTTTGCCTCCGCCTTTGCGTCTGTCTTTGTCTCCGTCTTTGTCTCCGTCTTTGTCTCTGTCTTTGTCTCCGTCCTTGCCTCCGTCTTTGCCTCTGTCTTTGTCTCCGTCTTTGCCTCCGTCTTTGCCTCCGTCTTTGTCTCCGTCTTTGTCTCCGTCGCTGTCTCTGTCTTTGGATCCGTCTTTGTCTCCGTCTTTGCCTCCGTCTTTGCCTCCTTCTTTGTCTCCGTCGCTGTCTCTGTCTCTGTCTCTGTCTTTGTCGCCGCCCTTGTCTCTGTCTTTGTCTCTGTCTTTGTCTCTGTCTTTGTCTCTGTCTTTGTCTCTGTCTTTGTCTCTGTCTTTGTCTCTGTCTTTGTCTCTGTCTTTGTCTCTGTCTTTGTCTCTGTCTTTGTCTCCGTCTTTGTCTCCGTCGATGTCTCTGTCTCCGTCTCTGTCTTTGTCTCCGTCTTTGCCTCCGTTTTCGTCTCCGTCTCTGTCTCTGTCTTTGTCTCCATCTTGGCCTCCGTCTTTGCTTCCGTCTTTGCCGCCGTCTTTGTCTCCGTCTTTGTCTCCGTCGCTGTCTCTGTATCTGTCTCTGTCTCTGTCTCTGTCTCTGTCTTTGCCTCCGTCTTTGCCTCCGTCTTTGTCTCCGTCTTTGTCTCTGTCTTTGCCTCTGTCTTTGTCTCTGTCTTTGTCTCCGTCTTTGTCTCCGTCTTTGCCTCCGTCTTTGTCTCCGTCTTTGTCTCCGCCTTTGTCTCCGACTTTGTCTCCAACAATGTCTCCGTCTATGTCTCCGTCTTTGTCTCCGTCTTTGTCTCCGTCTTTGTCTGCGTCTTTTGTCTCCGTCTTTGTCTCCGTCTTTGTCTGCGTCTTTTGTCTCCGTCTTTGCCTCCGTCTTTGCCTCCGTCTTTGTCTCCGTCTTTGTCTCCGTCGCTGTCTCTGTCTCTGTCTCTGTCTCTGTCTCTGTCTTTGTCTCCGTCTTTGCCTCGGTCTTTGCCTCTCTCTTTGTCTCCGTCTTTGCCTGCGTCTTTGCCTCCGTCTTTGTCTCCGTCTTTGTCTCCGTCGCTGTCTCCGTCTTTGCCTCCGTCTTTGCCTCCGTCTTTGTCTCCGTCTTTGCCTCCGTCTTTGCCTCCGTCTTTGTCTCCGTCTTTGTCTCCGTCGCTGTCTCTGTCTCTGTCTCTGTCTCTGTCTTTGCCTCCGTCTTTGTCTCCGTCTTTGTCTCCGTCTTTGTCTCTGTCTTTGCCTCTGTCTTTGTCTCTGTCTTTGTCTCCGTCTTTGTCTCCGTCTTTGTCTCCGTCTTTGTCTCCGTCTTTGTCTCCGTCTTTGTCTCCGTCATTGTCTCCGTCTTTGTCTCCGTCTTTGTCTCCGTCTTTGTCTCCGTCTTTGTCTCCGTCTTTGTCTCCGTCTTTGTCTCCGTCTTTGCCTCCGTCTTTGTCTCCGTCTTTGTCTCCGTCGCTGTCTCTGTCTCTGTCTCTGTCTCTGTCTTTGCCTCCGTCTTTGTCTCCGTCTTTGTCTCCGTCTTTCTCTCTGTCATTGTCTCTGTCTTTGTCTCTGTCTTTGTCTCTGTCTTTGTCTCTGTCTTTGTCTCCGTCTTTGTCACCGTCTCTGTCTCCGTCTTTGTCTCCGTCTTTGTCTCCGTCATTGCCTCCGTCTTTGTCTCCGTCTTTGTCTCCGTCGCTGTCTCTGTCTCTGTCTCCGTCTCTGTCTCTGTCTCTGTCTCTGTCTCTGTCTCTGTCTTTGCCTCCGTCTTTGTCTCCGTCTTTGTCTCCGTCTTTGTCTCTGTCTTTGTCTCCGTCTTTGTCTCCGTCTTTGCCTCCGTCTTTGTCTCCGTCTTTGTCTCCGTCTCTGTCTCCGTCTCTGTCTCCGTCGCTGTCTCTGTCTCTGTCTCCGTCTTTGTCTCCGTCTTTGTCTCCGTCTCTGTCTCTGTCCTTGCCTCCGTCTTTGTCTCCGTCTTTGTCTCCGTCTTTGTCTCCGTCTTTGTCTCCGTCTTTGTCTCCGTCTTTGTCTCCGTCTTTGTCTCCGTCTTTGTCTCCGTCTTTGTCTCCGTCTTGTCTCCGTCTTTGTCTGCGTCTTTTGCCTCCGCCTTTGCTTCCGTCTTTGCCTCCGTCTTTGTCTCCGTCTTTGTCTCCGTCTTTGTCTCCGTCTCTGTCTCTGTCTCTGTCTCTGTCTTTGCCTCCGTGTCTCTGTCTCTGTCCCTGTCTTTGCCTCTGTCTTTGTCTCCTTCTCTGTCTCCGTCTTTGTCTCTGTCTTTGCCTCTGTCTTTGTCTCTGTCTCTGTCTCTGTCTTTGTCTCTGTCTTTGTCTCTGTCTTTGTCTCTGTCTTTGTCTCTGTCTTTGTCTCTGTCTTTGTCTCTGTCTTTGTCTCTGTCCTTGTCTCTGTCTTTGTCTCTGTCTTTGTCTCCGTCTTTGCCTCCGTCTTTGCCTCCGTCTTTGCCTCCGTCTTTGTCTCCGTCTTTGTCTCTGTCTCTGTCTCTGTCTCCGTCTCTGTCTCTGTCTCTGTCTCTGTCTTTGTCTCTGTCTTTGTCCCTGTCTTTGTCTCCGTCTTTGTCTCTGTCCTTGCCTCTGTCTTTGTCTCCGTCTTTGTCTCCGTCTTTGTCTCCGTCTTTGTCTCTGTCTTTGTCTCCGTCTTTGCCTCCGTCTTTGCCTCCGTCTTTGTCTCCGTCTTTGTCTCCGTCGCTGTCTCTGTCTCTGACTCTGTCTCTGTCTTTGTCTCCGTCTTTGCCTCCGTCTTTGTCTCCGTCTTTGTCTCCGTCTTTGTCTCCGTCTTTGTCTCCGTCTTTGTCTCCGTCTTTGTCTCCGTCTTTGTCTCTGTCTTTGTCTCTGTCTTTGTCTCTGTCTTTGTCTCTGTCTTTGTCTCCGTCTTTGTCTCCGTCTTTGTCTCCGTCTTTGTCTCCGGCTTTGCCTGCGTCTTTGTCTCTGTCTCTGTCTCTGTCTTTGTCTCTGTCTTTGTCTCCGTCTTTGTCTCCGTCTTAGTCTCCGTCTCTGTCTCCGTCTCTGTCTCTGTCTCTGTCTCTGTCTCCTGTCTCTGTCTCTCTCTTTGTCACCGTCTTTGTCTCCGTCTTTGTCTCCGTCTTTGTCTCCGTCTTTGTCTCCGTCTTTGTCTCCGCCTTTGCCTCCGTCTTTGTCTCCGTCTTTGCCTCCGTCTTTGTCTCCGTCTTTGTCTCCGTCTTTGTCTCCGTCTTTGTCTCCGTCTTTGTCTCCGTCTTTGTCTCCGTCTCTGTCTCTGTCTCTGTCTTTGTCTCCGTCTTTGTCTCCGTCTCTGTCTCTGTCTTTTGTCTCTGTCTTTGTCTCCGTCTTTGCCTCCGTCTTTGTCTCCGTCTTTGTCTCCGTCGCCATCTCTGTCTCTGTCTTTGTCTCTGTCTTTGTCTCCGTCTTTGTCTCCGTCGTTGTCTCTGTCTCTGTCTCTGTCTCTGTCTCTGTCTTTGCCTCCGTCTTTGTCTCCGTCTTTGTCTCCGTCTTTGTCTCCGTCTTTGTCTCCGTCTTTGTCTCCGTCTTTGCCTCCGTCTTTGCCTCCGTCTTTGTCTCCGTCTTTGCCTCCGTCTTTGTCTCCGTCTTTGTCTCCGTCGCTGTCTCTGTCTCTGTCTCTGTCTCTGTCTCTGTCTCTGTCTCTGTCTTTGTCTCCGTCTTTGTCTCCGTCTTTGCCTCCGTCTTTGTCTCCGTCTTTGTCTCCGTCTTTGTCTCCGTCTTTGTCTCTGTCTCTGTCTCTGTCTCTGTCTTTGCCTCCGTCTTTGTCTCCGTCTTTGTCTCCGTCTTTGTCTCCGTCTTTGTCTCCGACATTGTCTCCGTCTTTGTCTCCGTCTTTGTCTCCGTCTTTGCCTCCGTCTTTGTCTCCGTCTTTGTCTCCGTCTTTGCCTCCGTCTTTGTCTCCGTCTTTGTCTCCGTCTGTGTCTCCGTCTTTCTCTCTGTCTCTGTCTTTGTCTCCGTCTCTGTCTCTGTCTCTGTCTCTGTCTCTGTCTCTGTCTCTGTCTTTGTCTCTGTCTTTGTCTCCGTCTTTGTCTCCGTCTTTGTCTCCGTCTTTGCCTCCGTCTTTGTCTCCGTCTTTGTCTCCGTCTCTGTCTCTGTCTCTGTCTCTGTCTCTGTCTTTGTCTCCGTCTTTGTCTCCGTCTTTGTCTCCGTCTTTGTCTCCGTCTTTGTCTCCGTCATTGTCTCCGTCTTTGCCTCCGTCTTTGTCTCCGTCTTTGTCTCCGTCTTTGTCTCCGTCTTTGTCTCCGTCTTTGTCTCCGTCTCTGTCTCTGTCTCTGTCTCTGTCTTTGTCTCTGTCTTTGTCTCCGTCTTTGTCTCCGTCTTTGCCTCCGTCTTTGTCTCCGTCTTTGTCTCCGTCTTTGTCTCTGTCTTCTGTCTCTGTCTCTTGTCTCTGTCTTTGTCTCCGTCATTGCCTCCGTCTTTGTCTCCGTCTTTGTCTCCGTCTTTGTCTCCGTCTTTGTCTCCGTCTTTGTCTCCGTCTTTGTCTCCGTCTTTGTCTCCGTCTTTGCCTCCGTCTTTGTCTCCGTCTTTGTCTCCGTCTTTGTCTCTGTCTCTATCTCTGTCTTTGTCTCCGTCTTTGTCTCCGTCTTTGTCTCCGTCTCTGTCTCTGTCTCTGTCTCTGTCTCTGTCTTTGTCTCCGTCTTTGTCTCCGTCTTTGCCTCCGTCTTTGTCTCCGTCTTTGTCTCCGTCTTTGTCTCCGTCGCTGTCTCTGTCTCTGTCTCTGTCTCTGTCTTTGTCTCCGTCTTTGCCTCCGTCTTTGCCTCCGTCTTTGCCTCCGTCTTTGTCTCCGTCTTTGTCTCCGTCGTTGTCTCTGTCTCTGTCACTGTCTCTGTCTCTGTCTTTGCCTCCGTCTTTGTCTCCGTCTTTGTCTCCGTCTTTGTCTCCGTCTTCGTCTCCGTCTTTGTCTCCGTCTTTGTCTCCGTCTTTGCTCCGTCTTTGTCTCCGTCTTTGTCTCCGTCTTTGTCTCCGTCTTTGTCTCCGTCGCTGCCTCTGTCTCTGTCTCTGTCTCTGTCTCCGTCTCTGTCTCTGTCTTTGTCTCTGTCTTTGTCTCCGTCTTTGTCTCCGTCTTTGCCTCCGTCTTTGTCTCCGTCTTTGTCTCCGTCTTTGTCTCCGTCTCTGTCTCTGTCTCTGTCTCTGTCTCTGTCTCTGTCTCTGTCTCTGTCTCTGTCTCTGTCTTTGCCTCCGTCTTTGTCTCCGTCTCTGTCTCCGTCATTGTCTCCGTCTTTGTCTCCGTCTTTGTCTCCGTCTTTGCCTCCGTCTTTGTCTCCGTCTTTGTCTCCGTCTTTGCCTCCGTCTTTGCCTCCGTCTTTGCCTCCGTCTTGTCTCCGTCTTTGTCTCCGTCGCTGTCTCTGTCTCTGTCTCTGTCTCTGTCTCCGTCTTTGTCTCCGTCTTTGTCTCTGTCTTTGTCTCTGTCTTTGTCTCCGTCTCTGTCTCCGTCTTTGTCTCCGTCTTTGTCTCCGTCTTTGTCTCCGTCTTTGTCTCCGTCTTTGTCTCCGTCTTTGTCTCCGTCTTTGTCTCCGTCTTTGTCTCCGTCTTTGTCTCCGTCTTTGCCTCCGTCTTTGCCTCCGTCTTTGCCTCCGTCTTTGTCTCCGTCTTTGTCTCCGTCTTTGTCTCCGTCGCTGTCTCTGTCTCTGTCTCTGTCTTTGTCTCCGTCTTTGTCTCCGTCTTTGTCTCCGTCTTTGTCTCTGTCTTTGTCTCCGTCTCTGTCTCCGTCTTTGTCTCTGTCTTTGCCTCTGTCTTTGTCTCCGTCTTTGTCTCCGTCTCTGTCTCTGTCTCTGTCTCTGTCTTTGTCTCTGTCTTTGTCTCTGTCTTTGTCTCTGTCTTTGTCTCTGTCTTTGTCTCTGTCTTTGTCTCTGTCTTTGTCTCTGTCTTTGTCTCTGTCTTTGTCTCTGTCTTTGTCTCCGCCTTTGTCTCCGTCTTTGCCTCCGTCTTTGTCTCCGTCTTTGTCTCCGTCTTTGTCTCCGTCTCTGTCTCCGTCTCTGTCTCCGTCTCTGTCTCTGTCTTTGTCTCTGTCTTTGTCTCTGTCTTTGTCTCTGTCTTTGTCTCTGTCTTTGTCTCTGTCTTTGCCTCTGTCTTTGTCTCTGTCTTTGTCTCCGTCTTTGTCTCCGTCTTTGCCTCTGTCTCTGTCTCTTTGCCTCCGTCTTTGCCTCCGTCTTTGTCTCCGTCTTTGTCTCCGTCTCTGTCTCCGTCTCTGTCTCCGTCTCTGTCTCTGTCTCTGTCTCTGTCTCTGTCTCTGTCTCTGTCTTCGTCTCCGTCTTTGTCTCCGTCGCTGTCTCTGTCTCTGCCTCTGTCTCTGTCTCTGTCTTTGCCTCCGTCTTTGTGTCCGTCTTTGTCTCCGACTTTGTCTCCGTCTTTGTCTCCGTCTTTGTCTCCGTCTTTGCCTCCGTCTTTGTCTCCGTCTTTGCCTCCGTCTTTGTCTCCGTCTTTGTCTCCGTCGCTGTCTCTGTCTCTGTCTCCGTCTCTGTCTCTGTCTCTGTCTCTGTCTTTGTCTCCGTCCTTGTCTCCGTCTTTGTCTCCGTCTTTGTCTCTGTCTTTGTCTCCGTCTCTGTCTCCGTCTTTGTCTCTGTCTTTGCCTCTGTCTTTGTCTCTGTCTATCTCTTCGTCTCCGCCGCTGTCTCTGCCTGTCTTTGTCTCTGTCTTTGTCTCTGTCTTTGTCTCTGTCTTTGTCTCTGTCTTTGTCTCTGTCTTTGTCTCTGTCTCTGTCTCTGTCTTTGCCTCCGTCTTTGTCTCTGTCTTTGTCTCTGTCTTTGCCTCTGTCTTTGTCTCCGTCTTTGCCTCCGTCTTTGCCTCCGTCTTTGTCTCCGTCTTTGTCTCCGTCTCTGTCTCTGTCTCTGTCTTTGTCTCTGTCTTTGTCTCCGTCTTTGTCTCCGTCTTTGTCTCCGTCTTTGTCTCCGTCTTTGCCTCCGTCTTTGTCTCCGTCTTTGTCTCCGTCTTGTCTCCGTCTTTCCCTTTGTCTTTGTCTTTGTCTTTGTCTCTGTCTTTGTCTCCGTCTTTGTCTCCGTCTTTGTCTCCGTCTTTGTCTCCGTCTTTGTCTCCGTCTTTGTCTCCGTCTTTGTCTCCGTCTTTGTCTCCGTCTTTGTCTCCGTCTTTGCCTCCGTCTTTGCCTCCGTCTTTGTCTCCGTCTCTGTCTCCGTCGCTGTCTCTGTCTCTGTCTCTGTCTCTGTCTCTGTCTCTGTCTCTGTCTCTGTCTTTGTCTCCGTCTTTGTCTCCGTCTTTGTCTCTGTCTTTGTCTCCGTCTTTGTCTCCGTCTTTGTCTCCGTCTTTGCCTCCGTCTTTGTCTCCGTCTTTGTCTCCGTCTTTGTCTCCGTCTTTGTCTCCGTCTTTGTCTCCGTCTTTGTCTCCGTCTTTGTCTCCGTCTTTGTCTCCGTCGCTGTCTCTGTCTCTGTCTCTGTCTCTGTCTCCGTCTTTGTCTCCGTCTTTGTCTCCGTCTTTGTCTCCGTCTTTGTCTCCGTCTTTGCCTCCGTCTTTGCCTCCGTCTTTGTCTCCGTCGCTGTCTCTGTCTCTGTCTCTGTCTCTGTCTCCGTCTCTGTCTCTGTCTCTGTCTCTGTCTCTGTCTCTGTCTCTGTCTCTGTCTCTGTCTCTGTCTCTGTCTTTGTCTCTGTCTTTGTCTCTGTCTTTGTCTCTGTCTCTGTCTCTGTCTCTGTCTCTGTCTCTGTCTCTGTCTCTGTCTTTGTCTCTGTCTTTGCCTCCGTCTTTGTCTCCGTCTTTGCCTCCGTCTTTGTCTCCGTCTTTGTCTCCGACATTGTCTCCGTCTTTGTCTACGTCTTTGCCTCCGTCTTTGCCTCCGTTTTTGCCTCCGTCTTAGTCTCCGTCTCTATGTCCGTCGCTGTCTCTGTCTCTGTCTCTGTCTCTGTCTCTGCCTTTGCCTCCGTCTTTGCCTCCGTCTTTGTCTCTGTCTTTGTCTCTGTTTTTGCCTCTGTCTTTGTCTCTGTCTTTGTCACCGTCTTTGTCTCGGTCTTTGCCTCCGTCATTGTCTCCTTCTTTGTCTCCGTCTCTGTCTCTGTCTCTGTCTCCGTCTTTGTCTCCGTCTTTGTCTCCGTCTTTGTCTCCGTCTTTGTCTCCGTCTTTGTCTCCGTCTTTGTCTCCGTCTTTGTCTCCGTCTTTGCCTCCGTCTTTGCCTCCGTCTTTGTCTCCGTCTTTGTCTCCGTCGCTGTCTCTGTCTTTGTCTCCGTCTTTGTCTCCGTCTTTGCCTCCGTCTTTGGCTCCGTCTTTGTCTCCGTCTTTGTCTCCGTCCTTGTCTCTGTCGCTGTCTCTGTCTTTGTCTCCGTCTTCTGTCTCCGTCTTTGCCTCCGTCCTTGTCTCCGTCTTTGTCTCCGTCTTTGTCTCCGTCTTTGTCTCCGTCTTTGTCTCTGTCTTTGTCTCTGTCCTTGTCTCCGTCTTTGTCTCCGTCTTTGTCACCGTCTTTGTCTCCGTCTTTGTCTCCGTCTTTGTCTCCGTCTTTGTCTCCGTCTTTGTCTCCGTCTTTGTCTCCGTCTTTGTCTCCGTCTTTGCCTCCGTCTTTGCCTCCGTCTTTGTCTCCGTCTCTGTCTCCGTCTCTGTCTCTGTCTCTGTCTCTGTCTCTGTCTCTGTCTCTGTCTCTGTCTCCGTCTTTGTCTCCGTCTTTGTCTCCGTCTTTGTCTCCGCCATTGTCTCCGTCTTTGTCTCCGTCTTTGTCTCCGTCTTTGTCTCCGTCTTTGTCTCCGTCTTTGTCTCCGTCTTTGCCTCCGTCTTTGTCTCCGTCTTTGTCTCCGTCTTTGTCTCCGTCTTTGTCTCCGTCTCTGTCTCTGTCTCTGTCTCTGTCTTTGTCTCTGTCTCTGTCTCCGTCTTTGTCTCTGTCTTTGTCTCTGTCTTTGTCTCCGTCTTTGCCTCCGTCTTTGTCTCCGTCTTTGTCTCCGTCTCTGTCTCTGTCTCTGTCTTTGTCTCTGTCTTTGTCTCCGTCTTTGCCTCCGTCTTTGTCTCCGTCTTTGCCTCCGTCTTTGTCTCCGTCTTTGTCTCCGTCTTTGTCTCCGTCTTTGTCTCCGTCTTTGCCTCCGTCTTTGTCTCCGTCTTTGCCTCCGTCTTTGTCTCCGTCTTTGTCTCCGTCTTTGTCTCCGTCTCTGTCTCTGTCTCTGTCTCTGTCTTTGTCTCTGTCTTTGTCTCTGTCTCTGTCTCTGTCTCTGTCTCTGTCTTTGCCTCTGTCTCTGTCTCTGTCTCTGTCTCTGTCTCTGTCTCTGTCTCTGTCTCTGTCTCTGTCTCTGTCTTTGCCTCCGTCTTTGTCTCCGTCTTTGTCTCCGTCTTTGTCTCCGTCTTTGTCTCCGTCTTTGTCTCCGTCTTTGTCTCCGTCTTTGCCTCCGTCTTTGCCTCCGTCTTTGTCTCCGTCTTTGTCTCCGTCGCTGTCTCTGTCTCTGTCTCTGTCTCTGTCTCTGTCTCTGTCTCTGTCTCTGTCTCTGTCTCTGTCTCTGTCTCTGTCTCTGTCTCTGTCTCTGTCTCTGTCTCTGTCTTTGTCTCTGTCTTTGTCTCTGTCTTTGCCTCCGTCTTTGTCTCCGTCTTTGTCTCCGTCTTTGTCTCCGTCTTTGTCTCCGTCTTTGTCTACGTCTTTGCCTCCGTCTTTGCCTCCGTCTTTGTCTCCGTCTTTGTCTCCGTCTCTGTCTCTGTCTCTGTCTCTGTCTCTGTCTCTGTCTTTGTCTCTGTCTTTGTCTCCGTCTTTGTCTCCGTCTTTTTTGTCTCTGTCTTTGTCTCCGTCTTTGCCTCCGTCTTTGTCTCTGTCTTTGTCTCCGTCTTTGCCTCCGTCTTTGTCTCTGTCTTTGTCTCCGTCTTTGTCTCCGTCTTTGTCTCCGTCTTAGTCTCCGTCTCTGTCTCCGTCGCTGTCTCTGTCTCTGTCTCCGTCTTTGCCTCCGTCTTTGCCTCCGTCTTTGTCTCCGTCTTTGTCTCCGTCTTTGTCTCCGTCTTTGTCTCCGTCTTTGTCTCCGTCTTTGTCTCCGTCTTTGCCTCCGTCTTTGTCTCCGTCTTTGTCTCCGTCGCTGTCTCTGTCTCTGTCTCTGTCTCTGTCTCTGTCTTTGTCTCTGTCTTTGTCTCCGTCTTTGTCTCCGTCTTTGCCTCCGTCTTTGTCTCCGTCTTTGTCTCCGTCTTTGTCTCCGTCTTTGTCTCTGTCTCTGTCTCTGTCTCTGTCTCTGTCTTTGTCTCCGTCTTTGTCTCCGTCTTTGCCTCCATCTTTGTATCCGTCCTTATCTCCGTCTTTGTGTCCGTCTTTGTCTCCGTCTTTGTCTCCGTCTTTGTCTCTGTCTTTGTCTCTGTCTGCGTCTCTCTCTTTGTCTCCGTCTTTGTCTCCGTCTTTGCCTCCATCTTGGACTCCGTCTTTGTCTCTGTCTTTGTCTCCGTCTTTGTCTCCGTCTTTGTCTCCGTCTTTGTCTCCGTCTTTGTCTCCGTCTTTGTCTCCGTCTTTGTCTCCGTCTTTGTCTCCGTCTTTGTCTCTGTCCTTGTCTCTGTCTTTGTCTCTGTCTTTGTCTCCGTCTTTGTCTCCGTCTTTGTCTCCGTCTTTGTCTCCGTCTTTGTCTCTGTCTTTGTCTCCGTCTTTGTCTCCGTCTTTGTCTCCGTCTTTGCCTCCGTCTTTGTCTCCGTCTTTGTCTCCGTCTTTGTCTCCGTCTTTGTCTCCGTCTTTGTCTCCGTCTTTGTCTCCGTCTTTGTCTCCGTCTTTGTCTCCGTCTTTGCCTCCGTCTTTGTCTCCGTCTTTGTCTCTGTCTTTGTCTCCGTCTTTGTCTCCGTCTTTGTCTCTGTCTTTGTCTCCGTCTTTGTCTCCGTCTTTGTCTCCGTCTTTGTCTCCGTCTTTGTCTCCGTCGCTGTCTCTATGTCTGTCTCTGTCTCTGTCTTTGTCTCCGTCTTTGTCTCCGTCTTTGTCTCTGTCTTTGTCTCCGTCTTTGTCTCCGTCTTTGTCTCCGTCTTGGTCTCCGTCTTTGTCTCCGTCTTTGTCTCCGTCTTTGTCTTCGTCTTTGTCTCCGTCTTTGTCTCCGTCTTTGTCTCCGTCTTTGTCTCCGTCTTTGTCTCCGTCTTTGCCTCCGTCTTTGCCTCCGTCTTTGCCTCCGTCTTTGTCTCCGTCTTTGTCTCCGTCTCTGTCTCTGTCTTTGTCTCCGTCTTTGTCTCCGTCTTTGCCTCCGTCTTTGTCTCCGTCTTTGTCTCCGTCTTTGTCTCCGTCTCTGTCTCTGTCTCTGTCTCTGTCTTTGTCTCCGTCTTTGTCTCCGTCTTTGTCTCCGTCTTTGCCTCCGTCTTTGTCTCCGTCTTTGTCTCCGTCTTTGTCTCCGTCTTTGTCTCTGTCTTTGTCTCCGTCTTTGTCTCCGTCTTTGTCTCCGTCTTTGTCTCCGTCTTTGCCTCCGTCTTTGTCTCCGTCTTTGTCTCCGTCTTTGTCTCCGTCTTTGTCTCCGTCTTTGTCTCTGTCTTTGTCTCCGTCTTTGTCTCTGTCTTTGTCTCTGTCTTTGTCTCCGTCTTTGTCTCCGTCTTTGTCTCCGTCTTTGTCTCCGTCTTTGTCTCCGTCTTTGTCTCCGTCTTTGTCTCCGTCTTTGTCTCCGTCTTTGACTCCGTCTTTGTCTCCGTCTTTGTCTCCGTCTTTGTCTCCGTCTTTGTCTCCGTCTCTGTCTCCGTCTCTGTCTCTGTCTCTGTCTCTGTCTTTGTCTCTGTCTTTGTCTCTGTCTTTGTCTCTGTCTTTGTCTCTGTCTTTGTCTCCGTCTTTGTCTCCGTCTTTGTCTCTGTCTTTGCCTCCGTCTTTGTCTCCGTCTTTGTCTCCGTCTTTGTCTCAGTCTTTGTCTCCGTCTTTGTCTCTGTCTCTGTCTCCGTCTTTGTCTCCGTCTTTGTCTCCGTCTTTGTCTCCGTCTTTGTCTCTGTCTTTGCCTCCGTCTTTGTCTCTGTCTTTGTCTCCGTCTTTGTCTCCGTCTTTGTCGCCGCCTTCGTCTCTGTCTTTGTATCCGTCTTTGTATCCGCCTTTGTCTCCGTCTTTGTCTCCGTCTTTGTCTCCGTCTTTGTCTCCGTCTTTGTCTCCGTCTTTGTCTCCGTCTTTGCCTCCGTCTTTGTCTCCGTCTTTGTCTCCGTCTTTGTCTCCGTCTCTGTCTCCGTCTCTGTCTCTGTCTTTGTCTCCGTCTTTGTCTCCGTCTTTGTCTCTGTCTCTGTCTCTGTCTTTGTCTCTGTCTTTGTCTCCGTCTTTGTCTCCGTCTTTGTCTCCGTCTTTGTCTCCGTCTTTGCCTCCGTCTTTGTCTCCGTCTTTGTCTCCGTCTTTGTCTCCGTCTTTGTCTCCGTCTTTGTCTCCGTCTTTGTCTCCGTCTTTGCCTCCGTCTTTGTCTCCGTCTTTGTCTCTGTCTTTGTCTCTGTCTTTGTCTCTGTCTTTGTCTCTGTCTTTGTCTCTGTCTTTGCCTCTGTCTTTGTCTCCGTCTTTGTCTCCGTCTTTGTCTCCGTCTTTGTCTCTGTCTCTGTCTCTGTCTCTGTCTTTGTCTCCGTCTTTGTCTCCGTCTTTGTCTCCGTCTTTGTCTCCGTCTTTGTCACCGTCTTTGTCTCCGTCTGTGTCTCTGTCTTTGTCTCCGTCTTTGTCTCCGTCTTTGCCTCCGTCTCTGTCTCCGTCTTTGTCTCCGTCTTTGTCTCCGTCTTTGTCTCTGTCTCTGTCTCTGTCTCTGTCTCTGTCTTTGTCTCCGTCTTTGTCTCCGTCTTTGTCTCCGTCTTTGTCTCCGTCTTTGCCTACGTCTTTGTCTCCGTCTTTTGTCTACGTCTTTGTCTCCGTCTTTGCCTCCGTCTTTGTCTCCGTCTTTGTCTCCGTCTCTGTCTCTGTCTCTGTCTCTGTCTCTGTCTCTGTCTCTGTCTTTGTCTCCGTCTTTGTCTCCGTCTTTGTCTCCGCCTTTCTCTCTGTCTTTGTCTCCGTCTTTGTCTCCGTCTTTGTCTCCGTCTTTGCCTCCGTCTTTGTCTCCGTCTTTGTCTCCGTCTTTGTCTCCGTCTTTGTCTCCGTCATTGTCTCCGTCTTTGTATCCGTCTCTGTCTCCGTCTTTGTCTCTGTCTCTGCCTCTGTCTTTGTCTCCGTCTTTGTCTCCGTCTTTGTCTCTGTCTTTGTCTCCGTCTTTGTCTCCGTCTTTGTCTCCGTCTTTGTCTCCGTCTTTGTCTCCGTCTTTGTCTCCGTCTTTGCCTCCGTCTTTGTCTCCGTCTTTGTCTCCGTCTTTGTCTCCGTCTTAGTCTTTGTCTTTGTCTCCGCCTGTGTCGCCGTCTTTGTCTCCGTCTTTGTCTCCGTCTTTGCCTCCGTCTTTGTCTCCGTCTTTGTCTCCGTCTCTGTCTCCGTCTTTGTCTCTGTCTCTGTCTCTGTCTCTGCCTCCGTCTCTGTCTCTGTCTTTGCCTCCGTCTTTGTGTCCGTCTCTGTCTCCGACATTGTCTCCGTCTTTGTCTCCGTCTTTGTCTCCGTCTTTGTCTCCGTCTTTGTCTCCGTCTTTGTCTACGTCTTTGCCTCCGTCTTTGCCTCCGTCTTTGCCTCCGTCTTAGTCTCCGTCTCTGTCTCCGTCGCTGTCTCTGTCTCTGTCTCTGTCTCTGTCTCTGTCTCTGTCTCTGTCTCTGTCTCTGTCTTTGTCTCTGTCTTTGTCTCCGTCTTTGTCTCCGTCTTTGTCTCCGTCTTTGCCTCCGTCTTTGTCTCCGTCTTTGTCTCCGTCTCTGTCTCTGTCTCTGTCTCTGTCTCTGTCTCTGTCTTTGCCTCCGTCTTTGTCTCCGTCTTTGTCTCCGTCTTTGTCTCCGTCTTTGTCTCCGTCTTTGTCTCCGTCTTTGTCTCCGTCTTTGCCTCCGTCTTTGCCTCCGTCTTTGTCTCCGTCTTTGTCTCCGTCTCTGTCTCCGTCGCTGTCTCTGTCTCTGTCTCTGTCTCTGTCTCTGTCTCTGTCTTTGTCACCGTCTTTGTCTCCGTCTTTGCCTCCGTCTTTGCCTCCGTCTTTGTCTCCGTCTTTGTCTCCGTCGCTGTCTCTGTCTCTGTCTCTGTCTCTGTCTTTGCCTCCGTCTTTGTGTCCGTCTTTGTCTCCGTCTTTGTCTCCGTCTTTGTCTCCGACATTGTCTCCGTCTTTGTCTCCGTCTTTGTCTCCGTCTTTGTCTCCGTCTTTGTCTCCGTCTCTGTCTCCGTCTTTGTCTCTGTCTTTGCCTCTGCCTTTGTATCAGTCTCTCTCTCCGTCACCTCCGCTGTCTCTGTCTCTGTCTCTGTCTCTGTCTCTGTCTTTGCCTCCGTCTTTGTGACCGTCTTTGTCTCCGTCTTTGTCTCCGTCTTTGTCTCCGTCTTTGTCTCCGTCTTTGTCTCCGTCTTTGTCTCCGTCTTTGTCTCCGTCTTTGTCTACGTCTTTGCCTCCGTCTTTGCCTCCGTCTTTGCCTCCGTCTTAGTCTCCGTCTCTGTCTCCGTCGCTGTCTCTGTCTCTGTCTCTGTCTCTGTCTCTGTCTTTGTCTCTGTCTTTGCCTCCGTCTTTGTCTCCGTCTTTGTCTCCGTCTTTGTCTCCGTCTTTGTCTCCGTCTTTGTCTCCGTCTTTGTCTCTGTCTTTGTCTCTGTCTTTGTCTCTGTCTTTGTCTCCGTCTTTGTCTCCGTCTTTGCCTCCGTCTTTGTCTCCGTCTTTGTCTCCGTCTTTGTCTCCGTCTTTGTCTCCGTCTTTGTCTCCGTCTTTGTCTCCGTCTTTGTCTCTGTCTTTGTCTCCGTCTTTGTCTCCGTCTTTGCCTCCGTCTTTGCCTCCGTCTTTGCCTCCGTCTTTGTCTCCGTCTTTGTCTCCGTCTCTGTCTCTGTCTCTGTCTCTGTCTTTGTCTCCGTCTTTGCCTCCGTCTTTGTCTCCGTCTTTGTCTCCGTCTTTGTCTCCGTCTTTGTCTCTGTCTTTGTCTCCGTCTTTGTCTCCGTCTTTGTCTCCGTCATTGTCTCTGTCTTTGTCTCTGTCTTTGTCTCCGACATTGTCTCCGTCTTTGTCTCCGTCTTTGTCTCCGTCTTTGTCTCCGCCTTTGTGTACGTCTTTGTCTCTGTCTTTGTCTCTGTCTTTGTCTCTGTCTTTGCCTCCGTCTTTGTCTCCGTCTCTGTCTCCGTCGCTGTCTCTGTCTCTGTCTCTGTCTCTGTCTCTGTCTTTGCCTCCGTCTTTGTCTCCGTCTTTGTCTCCGTCTTTGTCTCCGTCTTTGTCTCCGTCTTTGTCTCCGTCTTTGTCTCCGTCTTTGTCTCCGTCTTTGTCTCCGTCTTTGTCTCCGTCTTTGCCTCCGTCTTTGCCTCCGTCTTTGCCTCCGTCTTAGTCTCCGTCTCTGTCTCCGTCGCTGTCTCTGTCTCTGTCTCTGTCTCTGTCTCTGTCTCTGTCTCTGTCTTTGTCTCCGTCTTTGTCTCCGTCTTTGTCTCCGTCTTTGTCTCCGTCTTTGTCTCTGTCTTTGCCTCCGTCTTTGTCTCCGTCTTTGTCTCCGTCTTTGTCTCTGTCTTTGCCTCCGTCTTTGTCTCCGTCTTTGTCTCTGTCTTTGCCTCTGTCTTTGTCTCTGTCTTTGTCTTTGTCTTTGTCACCGTCTTTGTCTCCGTCTTTGCTCTGTCTCTGTCTCCGTCTTTGCCTCCGTCTTTGTCTCCGTCTTTGTCTCCGTCTTTGTCTCCGTCTTTGTCTCCGTCTTTGTCTCCGTCTTTGTCTCCGTCTTTTGTCTCCGTCTTTGTCTCTGTCTTTGCCTCTGTCTTTGTCTCTGTCTTTGTCTCCGTCGTTGTCTCTGTCTCTGTCTCTGTCTCTGTCTTTGTCTCCGTCTTTGCCTCCGTCTTTGTCTCCGTCTTTGTCTCCGTCTTTGTCTCCGTCGCTGTCTCTGTCTCTGTCTCTGTCTCTGTCTCTGTCTTTGTCTCTGTCTTTGTCTCCGTCTTTGCCTCCGTCTTTGCCTCCGTCTTTGCCTCCGTCTTTGTCTCCGTCTCTGTCTCTGTCTCTGTCTCTGTCTTTGTCTCCGTCTTTGCCTCCGTCTTTGCCTCCGTCTTTGTCTCCGTCTTTGTCTCCGTCTTTGTCTCCGTCTCTGTCTCTGTCTTTGTCTCCGTCTTTGCCTCCGTCTTTGTCTCCGTCTTTGCCTCTGTCTTTGTCTCTTCACAGTCTTCGTCTTTGTCTCTGTCTTTGCCGCTGCCTCTGTATCAGTCTCTCTCTCTGTCACCGCCGCTGTCTCTGTCTCTGTCTTTGTGTCTGTCTTTGGCTCTGTCTTTGTCTCTGCCCTAGCCTCTGTCTTTGTCTCTGTCTTTGTCTCCGTCTTTGCCTCCGTCTTTGTCTCCGTCTTTGTCTCCGTCTTTGTCTCCGTCTTTGTCTCCGTCTTTGTCTCCGTCTTTGTCTCCGTCTTTGTCTCCGTCTTTGTCTCCGTCTTTGTCTCCGTCTTTGTCTACGTCTTTGCCTCCGTCTTTGTCTCCGTCTTTGTCTCCGTCTTTGTCTCCGTCTTTGTCTCCGTCTCTGTCTCCGTCTCTGTCTCTGTCTCTGTCTCTGTCTTTGTCTCCGTCTTTGTCTCCGTCTTTGTCTCCGTCTTTGTCTCCGTCTTTGTCTCTGTCTCTGTCTCCGTCTCTGTCTCTGTCTCTGTCTCTGTCTCTGTTTCTGTCTCTGTTTCTGTCTCTGTCTTTGTCTCCGTCTCTGTCTCTGTCTTTGCCTCCGTCTTTGTCTCCGTCTTTGTCTCCGTCTTTGTCTCCGTCTTTGTCTCCGTCTTTGCCTCCGTCTTTGTCTCCGTCTTTGCCTCCGTCTTTGTCTCCGTCTTTGTCTCCGTCTCTGTCTCTGTCTCTGTCTCTGTCTTTGTCTCCGTCTTTGTCTCCGTCTTTGTCTCCGTCCTTGTCTCTGTCTTTGTCTCTGTCTTTGTCTCCGTCTTTGTCTCCGTCTTTGTCTCCGTCTTTGCCTCCGTCTTTGTCTCCGTCTTTGTCTCCGTCTTTGTCTCCGTCTTTGTCTCCGTCTTTGCCTCCGTCTTTGCCTCCGTCTTTGCCTCCGTCTTTGTCTCCGTCTCTGTCTCCGTCGCTGTCTCTGTCTCTGTCTCTGTCTCTGTCTCTGTCTCTGTCTTTGCCTCCGTCTTTGCCTCCGTCTTTGTCTCCGTCTTTGTCTCTCTCTTTGTCTCTGCCTTTGTCTCTGTCTTTGTCTCCGTCTTTGTCTCCGTCTTTGCCTCCGTCTTTGTCTCCGTCTTTGTCTCCGTCTTTGTCTCCGTCTTTGTCTCCGTCTCTGTCTCTGTCTTTGTCTCTGTCTTTGTCTCCGTCTTTGTCTCCGTCTTTGCCTCCGTCTTTGTCTCCGTCTTTGTCTCCGTCTTTGTTGTCTCCGTCTTTGTCTCTGTCTTTGCCTCTGTCTTTGTCTCCGTCTCTGTCTCCGTCTCCGTCTCTGTCTCTGTCTCTGTCTCTGTCTCTGTCTCTGTCTTTGCCTCCGTCTTTGTCTCCGTCTTTGTCTCCGTCTTTGTCTCCGTCTTTGTCTCCGTCTTTGTCTCCGTCTTTGTCTCCGTCTTTGTCTCCGTCTTTGTCTCCGTCTTTGTCTCCGTCTTTGCCTCCGTCTTTGCCTCCGTCTTTGCCTCCGTCTTTGTCTCCGTCTTTGTCTCCGTCGCTGTCTCTGTCTCTGTCTCTGTCTCTGTCTCTGTCTCTGTCTTTGCCTCCGTCTTTGTCTCCGTCTTTGTCTCCGTCTTTGTCTCCGTCTTTGTCTCCGTCTTTGTCTCCGTCTTTGTCTCCGTCTTTGTCTCCGTCTTTGTCTCCGTCTTTGTCTCCGTCTTTGTCTCCGTCTTTGCCTCCGTCTTTGTCTCCGTCTTTGTCTCCGTCTTTGTCTCCGTCTTTGTCTCCGTCTTTGTCTCCGTCTTTGTCTCCGTCTTTGTCTCCGTCTTTGTCTCTGTCTTTGTCTCCGTCTTTGCCTCCGTCTTTGCCTCCGTCTTTGCCTCCGTCTTTGTCTCCGTCTTTGTCTCCGTCTCTGTCTCTGTCTCTGTCTCTGTCTTTGTCTCCGTCTTTGCCTCCGTCTTTGTCTCCGTCTTTGTCTCTGCTTTTGCGTCTGTCTCTGTCTCTGTCTTTGTCTCCGTCTTTGTCTCCGTCTTTGTCTCCGTCTTTGCCTCCGTCTTTGTCTCCGTCTTTGTCTCCGTCTCTGTCTCTGTCTTTGTCTCCGTCTTTGTCTCCGTCTTTGTCTCCGTCTTTGCCTCCGTCTTTGTCTCCGTCTTTGTCTCCGTCTTTGTCTCCGTCTTTGCCTCTGTCTTTGTCTCTGTCTCTGTCTCCGTCTCTGTCTCTGTCTCTGTCTCTGTCTCTGTCTTTGTCTCTGTCTTTGTCTCTGTCTTTGTCTCCGTCTTTGTCTCCGTCTTTGCCTCCGTCTTTGTCTCTGTCTTTGTCTCCGTCTTTGTCTCCGTCTTTGTCTCCGTCTTTGTCTCCGTCTTTGCCTCCGTCTTTGTCTCCGTCTTTGTCTCCGTCTCTGTCTCTGTCTCTGTCTCTGTCTTTGTCTCCGTCTTTGTCTCCGTCTTTGTCTCCGTCTTTGTCTCCGTCTTTGTCTCCGTCTTTGTCTCCGTCTTTGTCTCCGTCTTTGTCTCCGTCTTTGCCTCCGTCTTTGCCTCCGTCTTTGTCTCCGTCTTTGTCTCCGTCGCTGTCTCCGTCTCTGTCTCTGTCTCTGTCTCTGTCTCTGTCTCTGTCTTTGTCTCCGTCTTTGCCTCCGTCTTTGTCTCCGTCTTTGTCTCCGTCTTTGTCTCCGTCTTTGCCTCTGTCTTTGTCTCTGTCTTTGTCTCCGTCTTTGTCTCCGTCTTTGCCTCCGTCTTTGTCTCCGTCTTTGTCTCCGTCTCTGTCTCTGTCTCTGTCTCTGTCTCTGTCTCTGTCTCTGTCTCTGTCTCTGTCTCTGTCTTTGTCTCCGTCTTTGCCTCCGTCTTTGCCTCCGTCTTTGTCTCCGTCTTTGCCTCCGTCTTTGCCTCCGTCTTTGTCTCCGTCTTTGTCTCCGTCGCTGTCCCTGTCTCTGTCTTTGCCTCCGTCCTCGTCTCCGTCTTCGTCTCCGTCTTTCTCTCTGTCTTTGCCTCCGTCTTTGTCCCCGTCTTTGTCTCTGTTTTTGCCTCTGTCTTTGTCTCTGTCTTTGTCTTTGTCTTTGTCACCGTCTTTGTCTCCGTCTTTGCTCTGTCTCTGTCTCCGTCTTTGCCTCCGTCTTTGTTTCCGACTTTGTCTCCGACATTGTCTGCGTCTTTGTCTCATTCTTCGTCTCCGCGTTTGTCTCCGTCTTTTGTCTCCGTCTTTGTCTCTGCCCTTGCCTCTGTCTTTGTCTCTGTCTTTGTCTCCGTCGCTATCTCTGTCTCTGTCTCTGTCTCTGTCTTTGTCTCCGTCTTTGCCTCCGTCTTTGTCACCGTCTTTGTCTCCGTCTTTGTCTCCGTCGCTGTCTCTGTCTCTGTCTCTGTCTCTGTCTCTGTCTCTGTCTCTGTCTCTGTCTTTGTCTCCGTCTTTGCCTCCGTCTTTGCCTCCGTCTTTGCCTCCGTCTTTGTCTCCGTCTCTGTCTCTGTCTCTGTCTCTGTCTTTGTCTCCGTCTTTGCCTCCGTCTTTGCCTCCGTCTTTGTCTCCGTCTTTGTCTCCGTCTTTGTCTCCGTCTCTGTCTCTGTCTTTGTCTCCGTCTTTGTCTCCGTCTTTGTCTCCGTCTTTGTCTCTGTCTTTGTCTCCGTCTTTGTCTCCGTCTTTGTCTCTGTCTTTGCCTCCGTCTTTGTCTCCTTCTCTGTCTCCGTCTCTGTCTCTGTCTTTGTCTCTGTCTTTGTCTCTGTCTTTGTCTCTGTCTTTGTCTCTGTCTTTGCCTCTGTCTTTGTCTCTGTCTTTGTCTCCGTCTTTGTCTCCGTCTTTGTCTCCGTCTTTGTCTCCGTCTTTGTCTCCGTCTTTGCCTCCGTCTTTGTCTCCGTCTTTGCCTCCGTCTTTGTCTCCGTCTTTGTCTCCGTCATAGTCTCCGTATTTATCTCTGTCTTTGTCTCTGTCTTTGTCTCCGTCTTTGTCTCCGTCTTTGCCTCCGTCTTTGTCTCCGTCTTTGTCTCCGTCTTTGTCTCCGTCTTTGTCTCCGTCTTTGTCTCCGTCTTTGTCTCCGTCTTTGTCTCCGTCTTTGTCTCCGTCTTTGTCTCCGTCTCTGTCTCTGTCTTTGTCTCTGTCTTTGTCTCCGTCTTTGTCTCCGTCTTTGTCTCCGTCTCTGTCTCTGTCTTTGTCTCTGTCTTTGTCTCCGTCTTTGTCTCCGTCTTTGTCTCCGTCTTTGCCTCCGTCTTTGTCTCCGTCTTTGTCTCCGTCTTTGTCTCTGTCTTTGTCTCTGTCTCTGTCTTTGTCTCCGTCTCTGTCTCTGTCTCTGTCTCTGTCTCTGTCTCTGTCTTTGTCTCCGTCTTTGCCTCCGTCTTTGTCTCCGTCTTTGTCTCCGTCTTTGTCTCCGTCTTTGTCTCCGTCTTTGTCTCCGTCTTTGTCTCCGTCTTTGTCTCCGTCTTTGTCTCCGTATTTGTCTCCGTCTTTGTCTCCGTCTCTGTCTCTGTCTTTGTCTCCGTCTTTGTCTCCGTCTTTGTCTCCGTCTTTGTCTCCGTCTTTGTCTCCGTCTTTGTCTCCGTCTTTGTCTCCGTCTTTGTCTCCGTCTTTGTCTCTGTCTTTGTCTCCGTATTTGTCTCCGTCTTTGTCTCCGTCTCTGTCTCTGTCTTTGTCTCCGTCTTTGTCTCCGTCTTTGTCTCCGTCTTTGTCCCTGTCTTTGTCTCCGTCTTTGCCTCCGACATTGTCTCCGTCTTTGTCTCCGTCTTTGTCTCCGTCTTTGTCTCCGTCTTTGCCTCCGTCTTTGTCTCCGTCTTTGTCTCCGTCTTTGTCTCCGTCTCTGTCTCTGTCTCTGTCTCTGTCTCTGTCTTTGTCTCCGTCTTTGTCTCCGTCTGTGTCTCTGTCTTTGTCTCCGTCTTTGTCTCCGTCTTTGTCTCCGTCTTTGTCTCCGTCTTTGTCTCCGTCTTTGTCTCCGTCTTTGTCTCCGTCTTTGTCTCCGTCTTTGTCTCCGTCTTTGTCTCCGTCTTTGTCTCTGTCTTTGTCTCCGTCTTTGTCTCCGTCTTTGTCTCCGTCTTTGTCTCCGTCTTTGTCTCCGTCTTTGTCTCCGTCTTTGTCTCCATCATTGTCTCCGTCTTTGTCTCCGTCAATGTGTCCGTCTTTGTCTCCGTCTTGGTCTCCGTCTCTGCCTGTCTCCGTCTTTGTCTCTGTCTTTGTCTCCGTCTTTGCCTCCGTCTTTGTCTCCGTCTTTGTCTCCGTCTTTGTCTCCGTCTTTGTATCCGACATTGTCTCTGTCTTTGTCTCCGTCTTTGTCTCCGTTTTCGTCTCCGTCTTTGTCTCCGTCTCCGCTCCTGTCTCTGTCTCTGTCTCTGTCTCTGTCTCCGTCTTTGTCTCCGTCTTTGTCTCCGTCTTTGTCTCCGTCTTTGTCTCCGTCTTTGTCTCCGTCTTTGTCTCCGTCTTTGCCTCCGTCTTTGTCTCCGTCTTTGCCTCCGTCTTTGTCTCCGTCTTTGTCTCCGTCTTTGTCTCCGTCTCTGTCTCTGTCTTTGTCTCCGTCTTTGTCTCCGTCTTTGTCTCCGTCTTTGTCTCCGTCTTTGTCTTCGTCTTTGTCTCCGTCTTTGTCTCCGTCTTTGTCTCCGTCTTTGTCTCCGTCGCTGTCTCTGTCTCTGTCTCTGTCTCTGTCTCCGTCTTTGTCTCTGTCTTTGTCTCTGTCTTTGTCTCTGTCTTTGTCTCTGTCTTTGTCTCCGTCTTTGTCTCCGTCTTTGTCTCCGTCTTTGCCTCCGTCTTTGTCTCCGTCTTTGTCTCCGTCTTTGTCTCCGTCTTTGTCTCCGTCTTTGTCTCCATCTTTGTCTCCGTCTTTGTCTCCGTCTTTGCCTCCGTCTTTGTCTCTGTCATTGTCTCCGTCTTTGTCTCTGTCTTTGTCTCCGTCTTTGTCTCCGTCTTTGTCTCGTCTTTGTCTCTGTCTTTGTCTCTGTCTTTGTCTCCGTCTTTGTCTCCGTCTTTGCCTCTGTCTTTGTCTCCGTCTTTGTCTCCGTCTTTGTCTCCGTCTTTGCCTCCGTCTTTGTCTCCGTCTTTGTCTCCGTCTTTGTCTCCGTCTTTGTCTCCGTCTTTGTCTCCGTCTTTGTCTCCGTCTTTGTCTCCGTCTCTGTCTCTGTCTCTGTCTCTGTCTTTGTCTCCGTCTTTGTCTCCGTCTTTGTCTCCGTCTTTGCCTCCGTCTTTGTCTCCGTCTTTGTCTCCGTCTTTGTCTCCGTCTTTGTCTCCGTCTTTGTCTCCGTCTTTGTCTCCGTCTTTGTCTCCGTCTTTCTCTCTGTCTTTGTCTCCGTCTTTGTCTCCGTCTCTGTCTCTGTCTTTGTCTCCGTCTTTGTCTCCGTCTTTGTCTATCTTTGTCTCTGTCTTTGTCTCCGTCTTTGTCTCCGTCTTTGTCTCCGTCTTTGTCTCCGTCTTTGTCTCCGTCTTTGTCTCCGTCTTTGTCTCCGTCTTTGTCTCCGTCTTTGTGTCCGTCTTTGCCTCCGTCTTTGTCTCCGTCTTTGTCTCCGTCTTTGTCTCCGTCTCTGTCTCCGTCTTTGTCTCTGTCTGTGTCTCCGTCTTTGTCTCTGTCTTTGTCTCTGTCTTTGTCTCCGTCTTTGTCTCTGTCTTTGTCTCTGTCTTTGTCTCTGTCTTTGTCTACGTCTTTGTCTCCGTCTTTGTCTCTGTCATTGTCACCGTCTTTGTCTCCGTCTTTGTCTCCGTCCTTGTCTCCGTCTTTGTCTCCGTCTTTGTCTCCGTCTTTGTCTCCGTCTTTGTCTCTGTCTCTGTCTCTGTCTTTGTCTCCGTCTTTGTCTCCGTCTTTGTCTCCGTCTTGGTCTCTGTCTCTGTCTCTGTCTTTGTCTCCGTCTTTGTCTCCGTCTTTGTCTCTGTCTTTGCCTCTGTCTTTGTCTCTGTCTTTGTCTCTGTCTTTGTCTCCGTCTTTGTCTCTGTCTTTGTCTCCGTCTTTGTCTCCGTCTTTGTCTCCGTCTTTGTCTCCGTCTTTGTCTCCGTCTTGTCTCCGTCTTTGTCTCCGTCTTTGTCTCCGTCTTTGCCTCCGTCTTTGTCTCCGTCTTTGTCTCCGTCTTTATCTCCGTCTTTGCCTCCGTCTTTGTCTCCGTCTTGTCTCCGTCTTTCTCTCTGTCTTTGTCTCTGTCTTTGTCTCCGTCTTTGTCTCCGTCTTTGTCTCCGTCTTTGTCTCCGTCTTTGTCTCCGTCTTTGTCTCAGTCTTTGTCTCCGTCTTTGTCTCCGTCTTTGTCTCCGTCTTTGTCTCCGTCTTTGTCTCCGTCTTTGTCTCCGTCTTTGTCTCCGTCTTTGTCTCCGTCTTTGTCTCCGTCTTTGTCTCCGTCTTTGTCTCCGTCTTTGCCTCCGTCTTTGCCTCCGTCTTTGCCTCCGTCTTTGTCTCCGTCTTTGTCTCCGTCTTTGTCTCCGTCTTTGTCTCCGTCTTTGTCTCCGTCTTTGTCTCCGTCTTTGTCTCCGTCTTTGTCTCTGTCTCTGTCTCTGTCTCTGTCTTTGTCTCCGTCTTTGTCTCCGTCTTTGTCTCCGTCTTTGTCTCTGTCTTTGTCTCCGTCTTTGTCACCGTCTTTGTCTCCGTCTTTGTCTCCGTCTTTGCCTCCGTCTTTGTCTCCGTCTTTGTCTCCGTCTCTGTCTCTGTCTCTGTCTCTGTCTCTGTCTCTGTCTTTGTCTCCGTCTTTGTCTCCGTCTTTGTCTCCGTCTTTGTCTCCGTCTTTGTCTCCGTCTTTGTCTCCGTCGCTGTTTCTGTCTCTGTCTCTGTCTCTGTCTCTGTCTTTGTCTCTGTCTCTGTCTCTGTCTCTGTCTCCGTCTTTGTCTCCGTCTCTGTCTCCAGCATTGTCTCCGTCTTTGTCTCCGTCTTTGTCTCCGTCTTTGTCTCCGTCTTTGTCTCCGTCTTTGTCTCCGTCTTTGCCTCCGTCTTTGCCTCCGTCTTTGTCTCCGTCTTTGTCTCCGTCTCTGTCTCTGTCTCTGTCTCTGTCTTTGTCTCCGTCTCTGTCTCTGTCTCTCTGTCTCTGTCTCTGTCTCTGTCTCTGTCTTTGTCTCCGTCTTTGTCTCCGTCTTTGCCTCCGTCTTTGCCTCCGTCTTTGTCTCCGTCTTTGTCTCCGTCGCTGTCTCTGTCTCTGTCTCTGTCTCTGTCTTTGTCTCCGTCTTTGTCTCCGTCTTTGTCTCCGTCTTTGTCTCCGTCTTTGTCTCCGACTTTGTCTCCGTCTTTGTCTCCGTCTTTGCCTCCGTCTTTGCCTCCGTCTTTGTCTCCGTCTTTGTCTCCGTCTCTGTCTCCGTCTCTGTCTCTGTCTCTGTCTCTGTCTCTGTCTCTGTCTCTGTCTCTGTCTTTGTCTCCGTCTTTGTCTCCGTCTTTGTCTCCGTCTTTGCCTCCGTCTTTGTCTCCGTCTTTGTCTCCGTCTTTGTCTCTGTCTCTGTCTCTGTCTCTGTCTCTGTCTTTGCCTCCGTCTTTGTCTCCGTCTTTGTCTCCGTCTTTGTCTCCGTCTTTGTCTCTGTCTTTGTCTCCGTCTTTGTCTCCGTCTTTGTCTCCGTCTTTGCCTCCGTCTTTGTCTCCGTCTTTGTCTCCGTCTTTGTCTCCGTCTTTGTCTCTGTCTTTGTCTCCGTCTTTGTCTCCGTCTTTGTCTCCGTCTTTGTCTCTGTCTCTGTCTCTGTCTTTGTCTCTGTCTTTGTCTCCGTCTTTGTCTCCGTCTTTGCCTCCGTCTTTGCCTCCGTCTTTGTCTCCGTCTTTGTCTCCGTCGTTGTCTCTGTCTCTGTCTCTGTCTCTGTCTTTGTCTCCGTCTTTGTCTCCGTCTTTGCCTCCGTCTTTGTCTCCGTCTTTGTCTCCGTCTTTGTCTCCGTCGTTGTCTCTGTCTCTGTCACTGTCTCTGTCTCTGTCTTTGCCTCCGTCTTTGTGTCCGTCTTTGTCTCCGTCTCTGTTTCCGGCTTTGTCTCCGACATTGTCTCCGTCTTTGTCTACGTCTTTGCCTCCGTCTTTGCCTCCGTCTTTGCCTCCGTCTTTGTCTCCGTCTCTGTCTCCGTCGCTGTCTCTGTCTCTGTCTCTGTCTCTGTCTCTGTCTCTGTCTCTGTCTTTGTCTCTGTCTTTGTCTCCGTCTTTGTCTCCGTCTTTGTCTCCGTCTTTGTCTCCGTCTTTGTCTCCGTCTTTGTCTCCGTCGCTGTCTCTGTCTCTGTCTCTGTCTCTGTCTCTGTCTTTGCCTCCGTCTTTGTCTCCGTCTTTGTCTCCGTCTTTGTCTCCGTCTTTGTCTCCGTCTTTGTCTCCGTCTTTGTCTCCGTCTTTGTCTCCGTCTTTGTCTCCGTCTTTGCCTCCGTCTTTGTCTCCGTCTTTGTCTCCGTCTTTGTCTCCGTCTCCGTCTCTGTCTTTGTCTCTGTCTTTGTCTCCGTCTTTTGTCTCCGACTTTGTCGCCGTCTTTGTCTCCGTCTTTGTCTCGGTCTTTGTCTCCGTCTTTGTCTCCGTCGTTGTCTCCGTCTTTGTCTCCGTCTTTGTCTCCGTCTCTGTCTCCGTCTTTGTCTCCGTCTTTGTCTCCGTCTTTGTCTCCGTCTTTGTCTCTGTCTTTGTCTCTGTCTTTGTCTCTGTCTTTGTCTCTGTCTTTGTCTCTGTCTTTGTCTCTGTCTTTGTCTCTGTCTTTGTCTCCGTCTTTGTCTCCGTCTTTGTCTCCGTCTTTGTCTCCGTCTTTGCCTCCGTCTTTGTCTCCGTCTTTGTCTCCGTCTTTGTCTCCGTCTTTGTCTCCGTCTCTGTCTCTGTCTCTGTCTCTGTCTTTGTTTCTGTCTTTGTCTCCGTCTTTGTCTCCGTCTTTGTCTCCGTCTTTGTCTCCGTCTTTGTCTCCGTCTTTGTCTCTGTCTTTGTCTCCGTCTTTGTCTCTGTCTTTGTCTCCGTCTTTGCCTCCGTCTTTGCCTCCGTCTTTGTCTCCGTCTTTGTCTCCGTCTCCGTCTCCGTCTCTGTCTCCGTCTCTGTCTCTGTCTCTGTCTCCGTCTTCTGTCTCTGTCTCTGTCTCTGTCTCTGTCTCCGTCTCTGTCTCTGTCTCTGTCTCTGTCTCTGTCTTTGCCTCCGTCTTTGTCTCCGTCTTTGTCTCCGTCTTTGTCTCCGTCTTTGTCTCCGTCTTTGTCTCCGTCTTTGTCTCCGTCTTTGCCTCCGTCTTTGCCTCCGTCTTTGTCTCCGTCTTTGTCTCCGTCTCTGTCTCCGTCTCTGTCTCTGTCTCTGTCTCTGTCTTTGTCTCCGTCTTTGTCTCCGTCTTTGTCTCCGTCTTTGTCTCTGTCTTTGCCTCCGTCTTTGTCTCCGTCTTTGTCTCCGTCTTTGTCTCCGTCTTTGTCTCCGTCTTTGTCTCCGTCCTTGTCTCTGTCTCTGTCTTTGTCTCTGTCTTTGTCTCTGTCTTTGTCTCTGTCTTTGTCTCTGTCTTTGTCTCTGTCTTTGTCTCTGTCTTTTGTCTCCGTCTTTGTCTCCGTCTTTGTCTCTGTCTTTGTCTCCGTCTTTGTCTCCGTCTTTGCCTCCGTCTTTGCCTCCGTCTTTGTCTCCGTCTTTGTCTCCGTCGCTGTCTCTGTCTCTGTCTTTGTCTCTGTCTTTGTCTCTGTCTTTGTCTCCGTCTTTGTCTCCGTCTTTGTCTCCGTCTTTGTCTCCGTCTTTGTCTCCGTCTTTGTCTCCGTCTTTGTCTCCGTCTTTGTCTCTGTCTTTGCCTCTGTCTTTGTCTCTGTCTTTGTCTCCGTCTTTGTCTCCGTCTTTGTCTCCGTCTTTGTCTCCGTCTTTGTCTCCGTCTTTGTCTCCGTCTTTGTCTCCGCGTTTGTCTCCGTCTTTGTCTCCGTCTTTGCCTCCGTCTTTGCCTCCGTCTTTGTCTCCGTCTCTGTCTCCGTCGCTGTCTCTGTCTCTGTCTCTGTCTCTGTCTCTGTCTCTGTCTCTGTCTTTGTCTCCGTCTTTGTCTCCGTCTTTGTCTCTGTCTTTGTCTCCGTCTTTGTCTCCGTCTTTGCCTCCGTCTTTGTCTCCGTCTTTGTCTCCGTCTTTGTCTCCGTCTTTGCCTCCGTCTTTGTCTCCGTCTTTGTCTCCGTCTTTGTCTCCGTCTTTGTCTCCGTCCTTGTCTCCGTCTTTGTCTCCGTCTTTGTCTCGGTCGTTGTCTCCGTCTTTGTCTCTGTCTTTGTCTCCGTCTTTGTCTCCGTCTTTGTCTCCGTCTTTGTCTCCGTCTTTGTCTCCGTCTTTGTCTCCGTCTTCGTCTCTGTCTTTGTCTCTGTCTTTGTCTCCGTCTCTGTCTCTGTCTCTGTCTCTGTCTCTGTCTCTGTCTTTGTCTCTGTCTCTGTCTCTGTCTTTGTCTCCGTCTCTGTCTCTGTCTCTGTCTCTGTCTTTGTCTCTGTCTCTGTCTCTGTCTCTGTCTCTGTCTCTGTCTCTGTCTTTGCCTCCGTCTTTGTCTCCGTCTTTGTCTCCGTCTTTGTCTCCGTCTTTGTCTCCGTCTTTGTCTCTGTCTTTGCCTCCGTCTTTGTCTCCGTCTTTGTCTCCGTCTTTGTCTCTGTCTTTGCCTCCGTCTTTGTCTCCGTCTTTGTCTCAGTTTTTGTCTCTGTCTTTGTCTCCGTCTTTGTCTCTGTCTTTGTCTCCGTCTTTGCCTCCGTCTTTGCCTCCGTCTTTGTCTCCGTCTTTGTCTCCGTCTGTCTCTGTCTCCGTCTCTGTCTCTGTCTCTGTCTCTGTCTTTGCTCCGTCTTTGTCTCCGTCTTTGTCTCCGTCTTGTCTCCGTCTTTGTCTCCGTCTTTGCCTCCGTCTTTGTCTCCGTCTCTGTCTCCGTCTCCGTCGCTGCCTCTGTCTCTGTTTCTGTCTCTGTCTCTCTCTTTGTCTCTGTCTTTGTCTCCGTCTTTGTCTCCATCTTTGTCTCCGTCTTTGTCTCTGTCTTTGTCTCTGTCTTTGTCTCCGTCTTTGCCTCCGTCTTTGCCTCCGTCTTTGCCTCCGTCTTTGTCTCCGTCTTTGTCTCCGTCTTTGTCTCTGTCTCTGTCTCTGTCTTTGTCTCTGTCTTTGTCTCCGTCTTTGTCTCCGTCTTTGTCTCCGTCTTTGTCTTTGTCTTTTTCTTTGTGTCTGTCTTTGTCTCTGTGGCTGTCTCTGTCTCTTGTCTCCGTCTTTTGTCTCCGTCTTTGTCTCCGAGATTGTCTCCGTCTTTGTCTCCGTCTTTGTCTCCGTCTTTGGCTCCGTCTTTGTATCCGTCCTTGTCTCCGTCTTTGTCTCCGTCTTTGTCTCCGTCTTTGTCTCCGTCTTTGTCTCCGTCTTTGCCTCCGTCTTTGTCTCTGTCTTTGTCTCTGTCTCCGTCTTTGTCTCCGTCTTTGTCTCCGTCTTTGTCTCCGTCTTTGTCTCCGTCTTTGTCTCCGTCTCTGTCTCTGTCTTTGTCTCTGTCTCTGTCGCCTTTGTCTCCGTCTTTGTCTCCGTCTTTGTCTCCGTCTTTGTCTCCGTCTTTGTCTCCGTCTTTGTCTCCGTCTTTGTCTCCGTCTTTGTCTCTGTCTTTGTTTCCGTCTTTGTCTCCGTCTCTGTCTCTGTCTTTGTCTCCGTCTTTGTCTCCGTCTTTGCCTCCGTCTTGTCTCCGTCTTTGTCTCCGTCTCTGTCTCTGTCTCTGTCTCTGTCTTTGTCTCCGTCTTTGTCTCCGTCTTTGTCTCCGTCTTTGTCTCCGTCTTTGCCTCCGTCTTTGTCTCCGTCTTTGTCACCGTCTTTGCCTCCGTCTTTGCCTCCGTCTTTGTCTCCGTCTCTGTCTCCGTCGCTGTCTCTGTCTCTGTCTCTGTCTCTGTCTCTGTCTCTGTCTCTGTCTCTGTCTCTGTCTCTGTCTCTGTCTTTGTCTCTGTCTTTGTCTCCGTCTTTGTCTCCGTCTTTGTCTCTGTCTTTGTCTCTGTCTTTGTCTCCGTCTTTGTCTCTGTCTTTGTCTCCGTCATTTGTCTCTGTCTTTGTCTCCGTCTTTGTCTCTGTCTTTGTCTCCGTCTTTGTCTCCGTCTTTGTCTCTGTCTTTGTCTCCGTCTTTGCCTCCGTCTTTGCCTCCGTCTTAGTCTCCGTCTCTGTCTCCGTCGCTGTCTCTGTCTCTGTCTCTGTCTCTGTCTCTGTCTCTGTCTTTGTCACCGTCTTTGTCTCCGTCTTTGTCTCCGTCTTTGTCTCCGTCTTTGCCTCCGTCTTTGTCTCCGTCTTTGTCTCCGTCTTTGTCTCCGTCTTTGTCTCCGTCTCTGTCTCTGTCCTTGTCTCCGTCTTTGTCTCCGTCTTTGTCTCCGTCTTTGTCTCCGTCTTTGTCTCCGTCTTTGCCTCCGTCTTTGTCTCCGTCTTTGTCTCCGTCTTTGTCTCCGTCGCTGTCTCTGTCTCTGTCTCTGTCTCTGTCTTTGTCTCCGTCTTTGCCTCCGTCTTAGTCTCCGTCTTTGTCTCCGTCTCTGTCTCTGTCTCTGTCTCTGTCTCTGTCTCTGTCTCTGTCTCTGTCTCTGTCTCTGTCTCTGTCTCCGTCTCTGTCTCTGTCTCTGTCTCTGTCTCTGTCTCTGTCTCTGTCTCTGTCTCTGTCTCTGTCTCTGTCTCTGTCTCTGTCTCCGTCTTTGTCTCTGTCTTTGCCTCCGTCTTTGTCTCCGTCTTTGTCTCCGTCTTTGTTTCCGACTTTGTCTCCGACATTGTCTCCGTCTTTGTCTACGTCTTTGCCTCCGTCTTTGCCTCCGTCTTTGCCTCCGTCTTAGTCTCCGTCTCTGTCTCCGTCGCTGTCTCTGTCTCTGTCTCTGTCTCTGTCTTTGTCTCTGTCTTTGTCTCTGTCTTTGTCTCTGTCTTTGTCTCTGTCTTTGTCTCTGTCTTTGCCTCTGTCTTTGTCTCCGTCTTTGTCTCCGTCTTTCGCTGTGTCTTTGTCTCTGTCTTTGTCTCCGTCTTTGTCTCCGTCTTTGTCTCTGTCTTTGCCTCTGTCTTTGTCTCTGTCTTTGTCTCCGTCTTTGCCTCCGTCTTTGTCTCTGTCTTTGTCTCCGTCTTTGTCTCCGTCTTTGTCTCCGTCTTTGTCTCCGTCTTTGCCTCCGTCTTTGCCTCCGTCTTTGTCTCCGTCTTTGTCTCCGTCGCTGTCTCTGTCTCTGTCTCTGTCTCTGTCTTTGTCTCCGTCTTTGCCTCCGTCTTTGCCTCCGTCTTTGCCTCCGTCTTTGTCTCCGTCTTTGTCTCCGTCTCTGTCTCTGTCTCTGTCTCTGTCTCTGTCTCCGTCTCTGTCTCTGTCTCTGTCTCTGTCTCTGTCTCTGTCTCTGTCTCTGTCTCTGTCTCTGTCTCTGTCTCCGTCTTTGTCTCCGTCTTTGTCTCCGTCTTTGTCTCCGTCTTTGTCTCCGTCTTTGTCTCCGTCTTTGCCTCCGTCTTTGTCTCCGTCTTTGTCTCCGTCTTTGTCTCCGTCTTTGCCTCCGTCTTTGTCTCCGTCTTTGTCTCCGTCTTTGTCTCTGTCTTTGTCTCTGTCTTTGTCTCTGTCTTTGTCTCCGTCTTTGCCTCCGTCTTTGCCTCCGTCTTTGTCTCCGTCTTTGTCTCTGTCTCTGTCTCTGTCTCTGTCTCTGTCTCTGTCTCTGTCTTTGTCTCCGTCTTTGTCTCCGTCTTTGTCTCCGTCTTTGTCTCCGTCTTTGTCTCCGTCTTTGTCTCCGTCTTTGTCTCCGTCTCTGTCTCCGTCTCCGTCTCTGTCTCTGTCTCTGTCTCTGTCTTTGTCTCTGTCTTTGTCTCTGTCTTTGTCTCTGTCTTTGTCTCCGTCTTTGTCTCTGTCTTTGTCTCTGTCTTTGTCTCCGTCTTTGTCTCCGTCTTTGTCTCCGTCTTTGCCTCCGTCTTTGCCTCCGTCTTTGCCTCCGTCTTTGTCTCCGTCTTTGTCTCCGTCGCTGTCTCTGTCTCTGTCTCTGTCTCTGTCTCTGTCTTTGTCTCTGTCTTTGTCTCTGTCTTTGTCTCTGTCTTTGTCTCCGTCTTTGTCTCCGTCTCTGTCTCCGTCGCTGCCTCTGTCTCTGTCTCTGTCTTTGTCTCCGTCTTTGTCTCTGTCCTTGCCTCTGTCTTTGTCTCTGTCTTTGTCTCCGTCTTTGCCTCCGTCTTTGCCTCTGTCTTTGTCTCCGTCTTTGTCTCCGTCTTTGCCTCCGTCTTTGTCTCTGTCTTTGTCTCTGTCTTTGTCTCTGTCTTTGTCTCTGTCTTTGTCTCCGTCTTTGTCTCCGTCTTTGTCTCCGTCTTTGTCTCCGTCTTTGTCTCCGTCTTTGTCTCCGTCGCTGTCTCTGTCTCTTCTCTGCCTCTGTCTTTATCTCCGTCTTTGTCTCCGTCTTTGTCTCCGTCTTTGTCTCCGTCTTTGTCTCCGTCTTTGTCTCCGTCTTTGTCTCCGTCTTTGTCTCCGTCTTTGTCTCCGTCTTTGTCTCCGTCTTTGTCTCCGTCGCTGTCTCTGTCTTTGTCTCCGTCTTTGTCTCCGTCTTTGCCTCCGTCTTTGTCTCCGTCTTTGTCTCCGTCTCTGTCTCTGTCTCTGTCTCTGTCTTTGCCTCCGTCTTTGTCTCCGTCTTTGTCTCCGTCTTTGTCTCCGTCTTTGTCTCCGTCTTTGTCTCCGTCTTTGTCTCCGTCTTTGCCTCCGTCTTTGCCTCCGTCTTTGTCTCCGTCTCTGTCTCCGTCTCTGTCTCTGTCTCTGTCTCTGTCTCTGTTTTTGTCTCCGTCTTTGTCTCCGTCTCTGTCTCTGTCTCTGGCTCTGTCTCTGTCTCTGTCTTTGCCTCCGTCTTTGTCTCCGTCTTTGTCTCTGTCTTTGTCTCTGTCTTTGTCTCCGTCTTTGTCTCTGTCTTTGCCTCTGTCTTTGTCTCTGTCTTTGTCTCCGTCTTTGTCTCCGTCTTTGTCTCCGTCTTTGTCTCCGTCTTTGTCTCCGTCTTTGTCTCCGTCTTTGCCTCCGTCTTTGTCTCCGTCTTTGTCTCCGTCTCTGTCTCCGTCTCTGTCTCTGTCTCTGTCTCTGTCTCTGTCTTTGTCTCCGTCTTTGTCTCCGTCTTTGTCTCCGTCTTTGTCTCCGTCTTTGCCTCCGTCTTTGCCTCCGTCTTTGTCTCCGTCTTTGTCTCCGTCTCTGTCTCCGTCTCTGTCTTTGTCTCCGTCTTTGTCTCCGTCTTTGTCTCCGTCTTTGTCTCCGTCTTTGTCTCTGTCTTTGTCTCCGTCTTTGTCTCCGTCTTTGTCTCCGTCTTTGCCTCCGTCTTTGTCTCCGTCTTTGTCTCCGTCTTTGTCTCCGTCTTTGTCTCTGTCTTTGTCTCTGTCTTTGTCTCTGTCTTTGTCTCTGTCTTTGTCTCCGACTTTGTCTCCGTCTTTGTCTCCGACTTTGTCTCCGTCTTTGTCTCCGTCTTTGTCTCCGTCTTTGTCTCCGTCTTTGCCTCCGTCTTTGTCTCCGTCTTTGCCTCCGTCTTTGTCTCCGTCTTTGTATCCGTCTCTGTCTCTGTCTCTGTCTCTGTCTCTGTCTCTGTCTCTGTCTCCGTCTTTGTCTCCGTCTTTGTCTCCGTCTTTGTCTCCGTCTTTGTCTCCGTCTTTGTCTCCGTCTTTGTCTCCGTCTTTGCCTCCGTCTTTGTCTCCGTCTTTGTCTCCGTCTTTGTCTCCGTCTTTGTCTCCGTCTTTGTCTCCGTCTTTGTCTCCGACTTTGTCTCCGTCTTTGTCTCCGTCTCTGTCTCTGTCTCTGTCTCTGTCTTTGTCTTTGTCTCCGTCTTTGTCTCCGTCTTTGTCTCCGTCTTTGTCTCCGTCTTTGCCTCCGTCTTTGTCTCCGTCTTTGTCTCCGTCTTCTCTGTCTCTGTCTTTGTCTCTGTCTTTGTCTCTGTCTTTGTCTCTGTCTTTGTCTCTGTCTTTGTCTCTGTCTTTGTCTCTGTCTTTGTCTCTGTCTTTGTCTCTGTCTTTGTCTCTGTCTCTGTCTCTGTCTCTGTCTCTGTCTCTGTCTCTGTCTCTGTCTCTGTCTCTGTCTTTGTCTCCGTCTTTGTCTCCGTCTTTGTCTCCGACTTTGTCTCCGTCATTGTCTCCGTCTTTGTCTCCGTCTTTGCCTCCGTCTTTGCCTCCGTCTTTGTCTCCGTCTTTGTCTCCGTCTTTGTCTCCGTCTTTGTCTCCGTCTTTGTCTCTGTCTTTGTCTCTGTCTTTGTCTCTGTCTTTGTCTCTGTCTTTGTCTCCGTCTTTGCCTCCGTCTTTGCCTCCGTCTTTGTCTCCGTCTTTGTCTCCGTCCTTGTCTCAGTCTGTGTCTCTGTCTCTGTCTCTGTCTCTGTCTTTGTCTCCGTCTTTGTCTCCGTCTTTGTCTCCGTCTTTGTCTCCGTCTTTGTCTCCGTCTTTGCCTCTGTCTTTGTCTCTGTCTCTCTCTCCGTCTCCGCCGCTGCCTCTGTCTCTGTCTTTGTCTCTGTCTTTGTCTCTGTCTTTGTCTCTGTCTTTGTCTCTGTCTTTGTCTCTGTCTTTGTCTCCGTCCTTGTCTCTGTCTTTGTCTCTGTCTTTGTCTCCGTCTTTGCCTCCGTCTTTGCCTCCGTCTTTGTCTCCGTCTTTGTCTCCGTCTTTGTCTCCGTCTCTGTCTCTGTCTTTGTCTCTGTCTTTGTCTCTGTCTTTGTCTCCGTCTTTGTCTCCGTCTTTGTCTCCGTCTTTGTCTCTGTCTTTGTCTCTGTCTTTGTCTCCGTCTTTGTCTCTGTCTTTGTCTCTGTCTTTGTCTCTGTCTTTGCCTCCGTCTTTGTCTCCGTCTTTGTCTCCGTCTTTGTCTCCGTCTTTGTCTCCGTCTTTGTCTCCGTCTTTGTCTCTGTCTTTGTCTCCGTCTTTGCCTCCGTCTTTGTCTCTGTCTTTGTCTCCGTCTTTGTCTCCGTCTCTGTCTCCGTCTTTGTCTCTGTCTCTGTCTCTGTCTCTGTCTCTGTCTTTGTCTCTGTCTTTGTCTCCGTCTTTGTCTCCGTCTTTGCCTCCGTCTTTGTCTCCGTCTTTGTCTCCGTCTCTGTCTCTGTCTCTGTCTCTGTCTTTGTCTCCGTCTTTGTCTCCGTCTTTGTCTCCGTCTTTGTCTCCGTCTTTGTCTCCGTCTTTGTCTCCGTCTTTGTCTCCGTCTTTGTCTCCGTCTTTGTCTCCGTCTTTGTCTCCGTCTCTGTCTCTGTCTTTGTCTCCGTCTTTGTCTCCGTCTTTGCCTTCGTCTTTGTCTCCGTCTTTGTCTCCGTCTTTGTCTCTGTCTTTGTCTCCGTCTTTGTCTCCGTCTTTGCCTCCTTCTTTGTCTCCGTCTTTGTCTCTGTCTTTGTCTCTGTCTTTGTCTCTGTCTCTGTCTCTGTCTCTGTCTCTGTCTTTGTCTCCGTCTTTGTCTCCGTCTTTGTCTCCGTCTTTGTCTCCGTCTTTGTCTCCGTCTTTGTCTCCGTCTTTGTCTCCGTCTTTGCCTCCGTCTTTGCCTCCGTCTTTGTCTCCGTCTCTGTCTCCGTCTCTGTCTCTGTCTCTGTCTCTGTCTCTGTCTTTGTCTCCGTCTTTGTCTCCGTCTTTGTCTCCGTCTTTGTCTCTGTCTTTGTCTCCGTCTTTGTCTCTGTCTTTGTCTCCGTCTTTGTCTCTGTCTTTGTCACCGTCTTTGTCTCTGTCTTTGCCTCCGTCTTTGTCTCTGTCTTTGTCTCCGTCTTTGTCTCCGTCTTTGTCTCCGTCTTTGTCTCCGTCTTTGTCTCCGTCTTTGTCTCCGTCTTTGTCTCCGTCTTTGCCACCGTCTTAGTATCCGCCTCTGTCTCCGTCGCTGTCTCTGTCTCTGTCTCTGTCTCTGTCTCTGTCTCCGTCTTTGTCTCCGTCTTTGTCTCCGTCTTTGTCTCCGTCTTTGTCTCCGTCTTTGTCTACGTCTTTGTCTCCGTCTTTGTCTCCGTCTTTGTCTCCGTCTTTGTCTCCGTCTTTGTCTCTGTCTTTGTCTCTGTCTTTGTCTCCGTCTTTGTCTCCGTCTTTGTCTCCGTCTTTGTCTCCGTCTTTGTCTCCGTCTTTGTCTCCGTCTTTGTCTCCGTCTTTGTCTCCGTCTTTGTCTCCGTCTTTGTCTCCGTCTTTGTCTCCGTGTTTGTCTCCGTCTTTGTCTCCGTCTTTGTCTCCGTCTTTGTCTCCGTCTTTGTCTCCGTCTTTGTCTCCGTCTTTGTCTCCGTCTTTGTCTCCGTCTTTGTCTCCGTCTCTGTCTCCGTCTCTGTCTCTGTCTCTGTCTCTGTCTTTGTCTCTGTCTTTGTCTCCGTCTTTGTCTCCGTCTTTGTCTCCGTCTTTGTCTCTGTCTTTGTCATCGTCTTTGTCTCCGTCTTTGCCTCAGTCACTGTATCTGTCTCTGTCTCTGTCTCTGTCTCTGTCTCCGTCATTGTCTCCGTCTTTGTCTCCGTCTTTGTCTCCGTCTTTGTCTCCGTCTTTGTCTCCGTCTTTGTCTCCGTCTTTGTCTCCGTCTTTGTCTCCGTCTTTGTCTCCGTCTTTGTCTCCGTCTTTGTCTCCGTCTTTGTCTCTGTCTTTGTCTCCGTCTTTGTCTCTGTCTTTGTGTCCGTCTTTGTCTCCGTCTTTGTCTCCGTCTTTGTCTCCGTCTTTGTCTCCGTCTTTGTCTCCGTCTTTGTCTCCGTCTTTGTCTCCGTCTTTGTCTCTGTATTTGTCTCCGTCTTTGTCTCCGTCTTTGTCTCCGTCGCTGTCTCTGTCTCTGTCTTTGTCTCTGTCTTTGTCTCCGTCTTTGTCTCCGTCTTTGTCTCCGTCTTTGTCTCCGTGTTTGTTCCGTGCTTGTCTCCCTCTTTGTCTCCGTCTTTGTCTCCGTCTTTGTCTCCGTCTTTGCCTCCGTCTTTGTCTCCGTCTTTGTCTCCGTCTCTGTCTCTGTCTCTGTCTCTGTCTCTGTCTCTGTCTTTGTCTCTGTCTTTGTCTCTGTCTTTGTCTCCGTCTTTGTCTCCGTCTTTGTCTCTGTCTTTGTCTCCGTCTTTGTCTCCGTCTTTGTCTCCGACTTTGTCTCCGTCTTTGTCTCCGACTTTGTCTCCGTCTTTGTCTCCGTCTTTGTCTCTGTCATTCTCTCCGTCTTTGTCTCCGTCTTTGTCTCCGTGTGTGTCTCCGTCGCTGTATCTGTCTCTGTCTCTGTCTTTGTCTCCGTCTTTGTCTCCGTCTTTGTCTCCGTCTTTGTCTCCGTCTTTGTCTCCGTCTCTGTCTCTGTCTCTGTCTCTGTCTTTGTCTCTGTCTTTGTCTCTGTCTTTGTCTCCGTCTTTGTCTCCGTCTTTGTCTCTGTCTTTGTCTCCGTCTTTGTCTCCGTCTTTGTCTCCGTCTTTGTCTCCGTCTTTGTCTCCGTCTCTGTCTCTGTCTCTGTCTCTGTCTCTGTCTCTGTCTCTGTCTCTGTCTTTGTCTCTGTCTTTGTCTCCGTCTTTGTCTCCGTCTTTGTCTCCGTCTTTGTCTCCGTCTTTGTCTCCATCTTTGTCTCTGTCCTTGTCTCCGTCTTTGTCTCCGTCTTTGTCTCCGTCTTTGTCTCTGTCTTTGTCTCCGTCTTTGTCTCCGTCTCTGTCTCTGTCTTTGCCTCTTTCTTTGTCTCCGTCTTTGTCTCTGCCCTTGTCTCCGTCCTTGCCTCCGCCTTTGTCTCTGTCTTTGTCTCCGTCTTTGTCTCCGTCTTTGTCTCCGTCACTGTCTCCGTCTTTGTCTCCGTCTTTGTCTCCGTCTTTGTCTCCGTCGCTGTCTCCGTCTTTGTCTCCGTCTTTGTCTCCGTCTTTGTCTCCGTCTTTGTCTCCGTCTTTGTCTCCGTCCTTGTCTCCGTCTTTGTCTCCGTCATAGTCTCCGTCTTTGTCTCCGTCCTTGTCTCCGTCTTTGTCTCCGTCTTTGTCTCCGTCTTTGTCTCTGTCTTTGCCTCTGTCTTTGTATCTGTTCTCCGTCTCCGTCTTTGTCTCCGTCTTTGTCTCCGTCTTTGTCTCCGTCTTTGTCTCTGTCTCTGTCTCTGTCTCTGTCTTTGTCTCCGTCTTTGTCTCCGTCCTTGTCTCTGTCTTTGTCTCTGTCTTTGTCTCCGTCTTTGTCTCTGTCTTTGTCTCCGTCTTTGTCTCCGTCTTTGTCTCCGTCTTTGTCTCCGTCTTTGTCTCCGTCTTTGTCTCCGTCTTTGTCTCCGTCTTTGTCTCCGTCTTTGTCTCTGTCTTTGTCTCTGTCTTTGTCTCCGTCCTTGTCTCCGTCTTTGTCTCTGTCTTTGTCTCCGTCTTTGTCTCCGTCTTTGTCTCCGTCTTTGTCTCCGTCTTTGTCTCTGTCTTTGTCTCTGTCTTTGTCTCTGTCTTTGTCTCTGTCTTTGTCTCTGTCTCTGTCTCTGTCTTTGTCTCCGTCTTTGCCTCCGTCTTTGTCTCCGTCTTTGTCTCCGTCTCTGTCTCTGTCTCTGTCTCTGTCTTTGTCTCCGTCTTTGTCTCCGTCTTTGACTCCGTCTTTGTCTCCGTCTTTGTCTCCGTCTTTGTCTCCGTCTTTGTCTCCGTCTCTGTCTCTGTCTCTGTCTCCGTCTTTGTCTCCGTCTTTGTCTCCGTCTTTGTCTCCGTCTTTGTCTCCGTCTTTGTCTCCGTCTTTGTCTCCGTCTTTGTCTCCGTCTTTGTCTACGTCTTTGTCTCCGTCTTTGTCTCTGTCTTTGCCTCTGTCTTTGTCTCTGTCTCAGTCTCCGTCTCCGTCTCTGTCTCTGTCTCTGTCTCTGTCTTTGTCTCTGTCTTTGTCTCTGTCTTTGTCTCTGTCTTTGTCTCTGTCTTTGTCTCTGTCTTTGTCTCTGTCTTTGTCTCTGTCTCTGTCTCTGTCTCTCTGTCTCCGTCTTTGTCTCTGTCTTTGTCTCTGTCTTTGTGTCCGTCTTTGTCCCCGTCTTTGACTCCGTCTTTGTCTCCGTAATTGTCTCCGTCTTTGTCTCCGTCTTTGTCTCCGTCTTTGTCTCCGTCTTTGTCTCTGCCTTTGTCTCCGTCTTTGTCTCCGTCTTTGTCTCCGTCTTTGTCTCCGTCTTTGTCTCCGTCTTTGTCTCCGTCTTTGTCTCCGTCTTTGTCTCTGTCTTTGCCTCTGTCTTTGTCTTTGTCTCCGTCGCTGTCTCTGTCTCTGTCTCTGTCTTTGTCTCCGTCTTTGTCTCTGTCTTTGTCTCCGTCTTTGTCTCCGTCTTTGTCTCCGTCTTTGTCTCCGGCTTTGTCTCCGTCTTTGTCTCTGTCTTTGTCTCTGTCTTTGTCTCTGTCTTTCTCGCTGTCTTTGTCTCTGTCTTTGTCTCTGTCTTTGTCTCCGTCTTTGTCTCCGTCTTTGTCTCCGTCTTTGTCTCCGTCTTTGTCTCCGCCTTTGTCTCCGTCTTTGTCTCCGTCACGGTATCTGTCTCTGTCTCCGTCTTTGTCTTCGTGTTTGTCTCCGTCGTGTATCTGTCTCAGTCTTTGTCTATGTCTTTGTCTGCGATTGTCTCCGTCTTTGTCTCCGTCTTTGTCTCCGTCTTTGTCTCCGTCTTTGTCTCTGTCTTTGTCCCCGTCATTGTCTCTGTCTTTGTCTCTGTCTTTGTCTCCGTCTTTGTCTCTGTCTTTGTCTCTGTCTTTGTCTCTGTCTTTGTCTCTGTCTTTGTCTCTGTCTCTGTCTCTGTCTTTGTCTCTGACTTTGTCTCTGTCTTTGTCTCTAACTTTGTCTCTGTCTCTGTCTCTGTCTTTGTCTCCGTCTTTGTCTGTGTCTTTGTCTCCCTCATTGTCTCCGTCTTTGTCTCCGTCTTTTTCTCCGTCTTCGTCTCTGTCTCCGTCTCTGTCTCTGTCTCTGTCTTTGTCTCTGTCTTTGTCTCTGTCTTTGTCTCTGTCTTTGTCTCCGACATTGTCTCCGTCCTTGTCTCCGTCTTTGTCTCCGTCTTTGTCTCCGTCTTTGCCTCCGTCTTTGTCTCCGTCTTTGTCTCCGTCTTTGTCTCCGTCTTTGTCTCCGTCTTTGTCTCCGTCTTTGCCTCCGTCTTTGTCTCCGTCTTTGTCTCCGTCGCTGTCTCTGTCTCTGTCTCTGTCCTTGTCTCTGTCTCTGTCTCTGTCTTTGTCTCTGTCTTTGTCTCTGTCTTTGTCTCTGTCTTTGTCTCTGTCTTTGTCTCTGTCTTTGTCTCTGTCTTTGTCTCTGTCTTTGTCTCTGTCTTTGTCTCCGTCTTTGTCTCCGTCTTTGTCTCCGTCTTTGTCTCCGTCTTTGTCTCTGTCTTTGTCTCCGTCTTTGTCTCCGTCTTTGTCTCTGTCTCTGTCTCTGTCTCTGTCTCTGTCTCTGTCTTTGTCTCTGTCTTTGTCTCTGTCTTTGTCTCTGTCTTTGTCTCTGTCTTTGTCTCTGTCTTTGTCTCTGTCTTTGTTCCTGTCTTTGTCTCCGTCTTTGTCTCTGTCTTTGTCTCCGTCTTTGTCTCCGTCTTTGTCTCCGTCTTTGTCTCCGTCTTTGTCTCCGTCTTTGTCTCCGTCCTTGTCTCCGTCTTTGTCTCCGTCTTTGTCTCCTTCTCTGTCTCTGTCTCTGTCTCTGTCTTTGCCTCCGTCTTTGTCTCCGTCTTTGTCTCCGTCTTTGTCTCTGTCTTTGTCTCTGTCTTTGTCTCTGTCTTTGTCTCTGCCTTTGTCTCTGTCTTTGTCTCTGTCTTTGTCTCTGTCTTTGCCTCCGTCTTTGTCTTCGTCTTTGTCTCCGTCGCTGTATCGGTCTCTGTCTCTGTCTCTGTCTTTGTCTCCGTCTTTGTCTCCGTCTTTGTCTCCGTCTTTGTCTCCGTCTTTGTCTCCGTCTTTGTCTCCGTCTTTGTCTCCGTCTTTGTCTACGTCTTTGTCTCCGTCTTTGTCTCCGTCTTTGCCTACGTCTTTGTCTCCGTCTTTGTCTCCGTCTCTGTCTCTGTCTCTGTCTCTGTCTCTGTCTCTGTCTCTGTCTCTGTCTTTGTCTCTGTCTTTGTCTCTGTCTTTGTCTCTGTCTTTGTCTCTGTCTTTGTCTCTGTCTTTGTCTCTGTCTTTGTCTCTGTCTTTGTCTCCGTCTTTGTCTCCGTCTTTGTCTCCGTCTTTGTCCCCGTCTTTGCCTCCGTCTTTGTCACCGTCTTTGTCTCCGTCTTTGTCTACGTCTTTGTCTCCGTCTTTTGTCTCCGCCTTTGCCTACGTCTTTGTCTCCGTCTTTGTCTCCGTCGCTGTCTATGTCTCTGTCTCTGTCACTGTCTCTGTCTCTGTCTCTGTCTTTGTCTCTGTCTTTGTCTCTGTCTTTGTCTCTGTCTTTGTCTCTGTCTTTGTCTCTGTCTTTGTCTCTGTCTTTGTCTCTGTCTTTGTCTCTGTCTTTGTCTCTGTCTTTGTCTCCGTCTTTGTCTCCGTCTCCGTCTTTGTCTCCGTCTTTGTCTCCGTCTTTTTCTCCATCGCTGTCATTGCCTCCGTCTCTGCCTTTGTCGCCGCCCTTGTCTCCGTCTTTGTCTCCGTCTTTGTCTCCTTCTCTGTCTCTATCTCTGTCTCTGTCTTTGCCTCCGTCTTTGTCTCCGTCTTTGTCTCCGTCTTTGTCTCTGTCTTTGCCTCTGTCTTTGTCTCTGCCTTTGTCTCTGTTTTTGTATCTGCCTTTTGTCTCTGTCTTTGCCTCCGTCTTTGTCTCCGTCTTTGTCTCCGTCACTGTATCTGTCTCTGTCTCTGTCTCTGTCTTTGTCTCCGTCTTTGTCTCCGTCTTTGTCTCCGTCTTTGTCTCCGTCTTTGCCTCCGTCTTTGTCTCCGTCTTTGTCTCCGTCTTTGTCTCCGTCTTTGCCTCCGACTTTGTCTCCGTCGCTGTCTCTGTCTCTGTCTCCGTCGTTGTCTCCGTCTTTGTCTCTGCCTTTTCTCCCCGTCTTTGTCTCCGTCTTTGTTTCCGACTTTGTCTCCGTCTTTGTCTCCGTCTTTGTCTCCGTCTTTGTCTCCGTCTTTGTCTCTGTCTTTGCCTCTGTCTTTGTATCTGCCTCTCTCTCCGTCTCCGCCGCTGTCTCTGTCTCTGTCTCTGTCTTTGTCTCTGTCTCTGTCTCTGTCTTCTGTCTCCGTCTTTGCCTCCGTCCTTGTCTCTGTCTGTGTCTCTGTCTTTGTCTCCGTCTTTGTCTCTGTCATTTTCTCCGTCTTTGTCTCCGTCTTTGTCTCCTTCGCTGTCTCCGTCTTTGTCTCCGTCTCTGTCTCCGTCGCTGTCTCTGTCTCTGTCTCTGTCTTTGTCTCTGCCTTTGTCTCTGTGCCTGTCTCTGTCTTTTGTCTACGTCTTTGCCTCTGTCTTTGTCTCTGTCTTAGGTCCCTGTCTTCCTGTCTGTCTTTGTCTTTGCCTCTGTCTTTGTCTTTGTGTCTGTCTTTGTCCCTGTGGCTGTCTCTGTCTTTTGTCTCTGTCTTTGTCTCCGTCTTTGTCTCCGTCTTTGTCTCCGTCTTTGTCTCCGTCTTTGTCTCCGTCTTTGTCTCCGTCTTTGTCTCTGTCTTTGTCTCCGTCTTTGTCTCCGTCTTTGTCTCCTTCTCTGTCTCTGTCTCTGTCTCTGTCTATGCCTTCGTCTTTGTCTCCGTCTTTGTCTCCGTCTTTGTCTCTGTCTTTGTCTCTGTCTTTGTCTCTGTCTTTGTCTCTGCCTTTGTCTCTGTCTTTGTCTCCGTCTTTGTCTCCGTCTTTGTCTCCGTCTTTGTCTCCGTCGCTGCATCTGTCTCTGTCTTTGTCTCCGTCTTTGTCTCCGTCTTTGTCTCCGTCTTTGTCTCTGCCTTTGTCTCTGTCTTTGTCTCCGTCTTTGTCTCCGTCTTTGTCTCCGACATTGTCTCCGTCTTTGTCTCCGTCTTTGTCTCCGTCTCTGTCTCCGTCTTTGTCTCTGTCTTTGCCTCTGCCTTTGTACCTGTCTTTGTCTCCGTTTTTGTCTCCGTCTCTGTCTCTGTCTTTGTCTCCGTCTTTGTCTCCGTCTTTGTCTCTGTCTCTGTCTTTGTCTCCGTCTTTGCCTCCGTCTTTGTCTCCGTCTTTGTCTCCGTCTTTGTCTCCGTCTTTGTCTCCGTCTTTGTCTCCGTCTTTGTCTCCGTCTTTGTCTCCGTATTTGTTTCCAACTTTGTCTCCGTCTTTGTCTCCGTCTTTGTCTCTGTCTTTGTCTCCGTCTTTGTCTCCGTCTTTGTCTCCGTCTTTGTCTCCGTCTTTGTCTCCGTCTTTGTCTCTGTCTTTGTCTCTGTCTTTGTCTCCGTCTTTGTCTCTGTCTTTGTCTCTGTCTTTGTCTCCGTCTTTGTCTCTGTCGCTGTCTCCGTCTTTGTCTCCGTCTTTGTCTCTGTCTCTGTCTCTGTCTCTGTCTCTGTCTTTGTCTCTGCCTTTGTCTCTGTCTCTGTCTCTGTCTTTTGTCTCCGTCTTTGTCTCTGTCTTTGTCTCTGTCTCTGTCTCTGTCTCTGTCTCCGTCTCTGTCTTTGCCTCTGTCTCTGTCTTTGTCTCTGTCTTTGTCTCTGTCTTTGTCTGTGTCTTTGTCTCCGTCTTTGTCTCCGTCTTTGTCTCTGTCTTTGTCTCGGTCTTTGTCTCCGTCTTTGTCTCTGTCTTTGTCTCTGTCTTTGTCTCTGTCTCTGTCTCTGTCTTTGTCTCCGTCTTTGTCTCCGTCTTTGTCTCTGTCTTTGTCTCTGTCTTTGTCTCTGTCTTTGCCTCTGTCTTTGTCTCCGTCTTTGTCTCCGTCTTTGTCTCTGTCTTTGTCTCTGTCTTTGCCTCTGTCTTTGCCTCTGTCTTTGTCTCTGTCTTTGTCTCTGTCTTTGTCTCTGTCTTTGTCTCTGTCTTTGTCTCTGTCTTTGTCTCTGTCTTTGTCTCCGTCTTTGTCTCCGTCTTTGTCTCCGTCTTTGTCTCCGCCTTTGTCTCTGTCTTTGTCTCCGTCTTTGTCTCCGTCTTTGTCTCCGTCTTTGTCTCCGTCTTTGTCTCCGTCTTTGTCTCTGTCTCTGTCTCCGTCTTTGTCTCTGTCTTTGTCTCTGTCTTTGTCTCTGTCTTTGTCTCCGTCTCTGTCTCTGTCTTTGTCTCTGACTTTGTCTCTGTCTTTGTCTCTGTCTCTGTCTTTGTCTCCGTCTTTGTCTCCGTCTTTGTCTCCGTCTTTGTCTCCGTCTTTGTCTCCGTCGCTGTCTCTGTCTCTGTCTCTGTCTTTGTCTCTGTCTTTGTCTCCGTCTTTGTCTCCGTCTTTGTCTCCGTCTTTGTCTCCGTCTTTGTCTCCGTCTTTGTCTCTGTCTTTGTCTCCGTCTTTGTCTCCGTCTTTGTCTCTGTCTTTGTCTCCGTCTTTGTCTCTGTCTTTGTCTCTGTCTTTGTCTCTGTCTTTGTCTCTGTCTCTGTCTCTGTCTTTGTCTCTGTCTTTGTCTCTGTCTTTGTCTCCGTCTTTGTCTCTGTCTTTGTCTCCGTCTTTGTCTCCGTCTTTGTCTCCGTCTTTGTCTCCATCTTTGTATCCGTCCTTATCTCCGTCTTTGTGTCCGTCTTTGTCTCCGTCTTTGTCTCTGCATTTGTCTCCGTCTTTGTCTCCGTCTTTGCCTCCATCTTTGTATCCGTCTTTGTATCAGTCTTTGTCTCCGTCCTGGTCTCTGCCTTTGTCTCCGTCTTTGTCTCCGTCTTTGTCTCCGTCTTTGTCTCCGTCTTTGTCTCTGTCTCTGTCTCCGTCTTTGTCTCCGTCTCTGTCTCTGTCTCTGTCTCTGCCTCTGTCTCTGTCTCTGTCTCTGTCTTTGTCTCTGTCTTTGTCTCTGTCTTTGTCTCTGTCTTTGTCTCTGTCTTTGTCTCTGTCTTTGTCTCCGTCTTTGTCTCCGACATTGTCTCCGTCTTTGTCTCCGTATTTGTCTCCGTCTTTGTCTCCGTCTTTGTCTCCGTCTTTGTCTCTGTCATTGTTTCCGTCTTTGTCTCCCTCTTTGTCTCCGTCTTTGTCTACTTCTCTGTATCCGTCTTTGTCTCTGTCTTTGTCTCTGTCTTTGTCTGCGTCTTTGTCTCCGTATTTGTCTCCGTCTTTGTCTTCGTCTTTGTCTCCTTCTCTGTCTCCGTCTTTGTCTCTGTCTTTGCCTCTGTCTTTGTATCTGTCTCTCTCTCCGGTCTTTGTCTCTGTCTTTGTCTCTGTCTTTGTCTCTGTCCTTGTCTCTGTCTTTGTCTCTGTCTTTGTCTCTGTCTTTGTCTCTGTCTTTGTCTCAGTCTTTGTCTCTGTCTTTGTCTCTGTCTTTGTCTCTGTCTTTGTCTCTGTCTTTGTCTCCGTCTTTGTCTCCGTCTTTGTCTCCGTCTTTGTCTCCGTCTTTGTCTCCGTCTTTGTCTCCGTCTTTGTCTCCGTCTTTGTCTCCGTCTTTGTCTCTGTCTTTGTCTCTGTCTTTGTCTCTGTCTTTGTCTCTGTCTCTGTCTCTGTCTTTGTCTCTGTCTTTGTCTCTGTCTTTGTCTCTGTCTTTGTCTCTGTCTTTGTCTCCGTCTTTGTCTCTGTCTTTGTCTCTGTCTTTGTCTCCGTCTTTGTCTCTGTCTCTGTCTCTGTCTCTGTCGTTGTCTCTGTCTTTGTCTCTGTCTTTGTCTCTGTCTTTGTCTCTGTCTTTGTCTCTGTCTTTGTCTCTGTCTTTGCCTCTGCCTTTGCCTCTGTCTTTGTCTCCGTCTTTGTCTCCGTCTTTGTCTCCGTCTTTGTCTCCGTCTTTGTCTCTGTCTTTGCTTCTGTCTTTGTCTCTGTCTTTGTCTCCGTCTTTGTCTCCGTCTTTGTCTCCGTCATTGTCTCCGTCTTTGTCTCCGTCTTTGTCTCCGTCTTTGTCTCCGTCTTTGTCTCCGTCTTTGTCTCCGTCTTTGTCTCCGTCTTTGTCTCCGTCTTTGTCTCCGTCTTTGTCTCTGTCTTTGTCTCTGTCTTTGTCTCTGTCTTTGTCTCTGTCTTTGTCTCTGTCTTTGTCTCTGTCTTTGTCTCTGTCTTTGCCTCTGTCTTTGTCTCTGTCTTTGTCTCTGTCTTTGTCTCTGTCTTTGTCTCTGTCTTTGTCTCCGTCTTTGTCTTCGTCTTTGTCTCTGTCTTTGTCTCTGTCTTTGTCTCTGTCTTTGTCTCTGTCTTTGTCTCCGTCTTTGTCTCTGTCTTTGTCTCTGTCTTTGTCTCTGTCTTTGTCTCTGTCTTTGTCTCTGTCTTTGTCTCTGTCTTTGTCTCTGTCTTTGTCTCTGTCTTTGTCTCTGTCTTTGTCTCCGTCTTTGTCTCCGTCTTTGTCTCCTTCTCTGTCTCCGTCTTTGTCTCTGTCTTTGCCTCAGTCTTTGTATCTGTGTCCCTATCCGTCTCCGCCGCTGTCTCTGTCTTTGTCTCTGTCTCTGTCGCTGACTCTGTATCTGTCTTTGTCTCTGTCTTTGTCTCTGTCTTTGTCTCTGTCTTTGTCTCTGTCTTTGTCTCTGTCTTTGTCTCTGTCTTTGTCTCTGTCTTTGTCTCTGTCTTTGTCACTGTCTTTGTCTCTGTCTTTGTCTCTGTCTTTGTCTCTGTCTTTGTCTCTGTCTTTGTCTCTGTCTTTGTCTCTGTCTTTGTCTCCGTCTTTGTCTCCGTCTTTGTCTCCGTCTTTGTCTCCGTCTTTGTCTCCGTCTTTATCTCTGTCATTGTCTCGGTCTTTGTCTCATTCGCTGTCTCTGTCTTTGTCTCCGTCGCTGTCTCTGTCTCTGTCTCTGCCTTTGTCTCCGTCTTTGTCTCCGTCTTTGTCTCCGTCTTTGTCTCCGTCTTTGTCTCCGTCTTTGTCTCTGTCTTTGCCTCCGTCTTTGTCTCTGTCTTTGCCTCTGTCTTTGTCTCTGTCCCTCTCTCCGTCTCTGTCTCTGCCTCTGTCTTTGTCTCTGTCTTTGTCTCTGTCTTTGTCTCTGTCTTTGTCTCCGTCTTTGTCTCCGTCTTTGTCTCTGTCTTTGTCTCTGTCTTTGTCTCCGTCCTTGTTTCCGTCTTTGTCTCCGTCTTTGTCTCCGTCTTTGCTCTCCGTCTTTGTCTCCGTCTTTGTCTCTGTCTTTGTCTCTGTCTTTGTCTCCGTCTTTGTCTCCGTCTTTGTCTCCGTCTTTGTCTCCGTCTTTGTCTCCGTCTTTGTCTCTGTCTCTGTCTCTGTCTTTGTCTCTGTCTTTGTCTCCGCCTTTGTCTACGTCTTTGTCTCCGTCTTTGTCTCTGTCTTTGTCTCTGTCTTTGTCTCTGTCTTTGTCTCAGTCTTTGTCTCCGTCTTTGTCTCCGACATTGTCTCCGTCTTTGTCTCCGCCTTTGTCTCCGTCTTTGTGTCCGTCCGTGTCTCCGTCTTTGTGTCCGTCCGTGTCTCCGTCTTTGCCTCAGTCTTTGTCTCCGTCTTTGTCTCCGTCTTTGTCTCCGTCTTTGCCTCCGTCTTTGTCTCCGTCTTTGTCTCCGTCTTTGTCTCTGTCTTTGTCTCTGTCTTTGTCTCTGTCTTTGTCTCTGTCTTTGTCTCTGTCTTTGTCTCTGTCTTTGTCTCTGTCTTTGTCTCTCGTCTTTGTCTCTGTCTTTGTCTCTGTCTTTGTCTCTGTCTTTGTCTCTGTCTTTGTCTCTGTCTTTGTCTCTGTCTTTGTCTCTGTCTTTGTCTCCGTCTTTGTCTCCGTCTTTGTCTCCGTCTTTGTCTCTTTCTTTGTCTCTGTCCTTTGTCTCCGTCTTTGTTTCCGTCTTTCTCTCTGTCTTTGTCTCCGTCTTTGTCTCTGTCTCTGTCTCTGTCTTTGCCTCCGTCTTTGTCTCCGTCTTTGTCTCCGTCTTTGTCTCTGTCTTTGTCTCTGTCTTTGTCTCTGTCTTTGTCTCTGTCTTTGTCTCTGTCTTTGTCTCTGTCTTTGTCTCTGTCTTTGTCTCTGTCTTTGTCTCTGTCTTTGTCTCTGTCTTTGTCTCTGTCTCTGTCTTTGTCTCTGTCTTTGTCTCTGTCTTTGTCTCTGTCTTTGTCTCTGTCTTTGTCTCTGTCTTTGTTTCTGTCTCTGTCTCTGTCTTTGTCTCCGTCTTTGTCTCCCTCTTTGTCTCTGTCTTTGTCTCCGTCTTTGTCTCCGTCTTTGTCTCTGTCTTTGTCACCGTCCTTGTCTCCGTCTTTGTCTCCGTCTTTGTCTCTGTCTTTGTCTCCGTCTTTGTCTCCGTCTGTGTCTCCGTCTTTGTCTCCGTCTTTGTCTCCGTCTTTGTCTCCGTCTTTGTCTCTGTCTTTGTCTCTGTCTTTGTCTCTGTCTTTGTCTCCTGTCTTTGTCTCTGTCTTTGTCTCTGTCTTTGTCTCCGTCTTTGTCTCTGTCTTTGTCTCTGTCTTTGTCTCCGTCTTTGTCTCCGTCTTTGTCTCCGTCTTTGTCTCCGTCTTTGTCTCTGTCTTTGTCTCCGTCTTTGTCTCCGTCTTTGTCTCCGTCTTTGTCTCCGCCTTTGTCTCCGCTATTGTCTCCGTCTTTGTCACCGTCTTTGTCTCTGTCTTTGTCTCTGTCTTTGTCTCTGTCTTTGTCTCTGTCTTTGTCTCTGTCTCTGTCTCTGTCTTTGTCTCTGTCTTTGTCTCTGTCTTTGTCTCTGTCTTTGTCTCTGTCTTTGTATCTGTCTTTGTCTCCGTCTTTGTCTCCGTCTTTGTCTCCGTCTTTGTCTCCGTCTTTGTCTCCGTCTTTGTCTCCGTCTTTGTCTCCGTCTTTGTCTCTGTCTTTGTCTCCGTCTTTGTCTCTGTCTTTGTCTCTGTCTTTGTGTCTGTCTTTGTCTCCGTCTTTGTCTCTGTCTTTGTCTCTGTCTTTGTCTCCGTCTTTGTCTCTGTCTTTGTCTCTGTCTTTGTCTCTGTCTTTGTCTCCGTCTTTGTCTCCGTCTTTGTCTCCGTCTTTGTCTCCGTCTTTGTCTCCGTCTTTGTCTCCGTCTTTGTCTCTGTCTTTGTCTCTGTCTTTGTCTCTGTCTTTGTCTCTGTCTTTGTCTCTGTCTTTGTCTCTGTCTTTGTCTCTGTCTTTGTCTCTGTCTTTGTCTCTGTCTTTGTCTCTGTCTTTGTCTCTGTCTTTGTCTCTGTCTTTGTCTCTGTCTTTGTCTCTGTCTTTGTCTCTGTCTTTGTCTCCGTCTTTGTCTCCGTCTTTGTCTCTGTCTTTGTCTCTGTCTTTGTCTCTGTCTTTGTCTCTGTCTTTGTCTCTGTCTTTGTCTCCGTCTTTGTCTCCGTCTTTGTCTCCGTCTTTGTCTCCGTCTTTGTCTCCGTCTTTGTCTCCGTCTTTGTCTCTGTCTTTGTCTCTGTCTTTGTCTCCGTCTTTGTCTCCTGTCTTTGTCTCCGTCTTTGTCTCTGTCTTTGTCTCTGTCTTTGTCTCCGTCTTTGTCTCCGTCTTTGTCTCCGTCTTTGTCTCTGTCTTTGTCTCCGTCTTTGTCTCCGTCTTTGTCTCCGTCTTTGTCTCTGTCTTTGTCTCCGTCTTTGTCTCTGTCTTTGTCTCCGTCTTTGTCTCTGTCTTTGTCTCTGTCTTTGTCTCTGTCTTTGTCTCTGTCTTTGTCTCTGTCTTTGTCTCTGTCTTTGTCTCCGTCTTTGTCTCCGTCTTTGTCTCCGTCTTTGTCTCCGTCTTTGTCTCTGTCTTTGTCTCTGTCTTTGTCTCTCGTCTTTGTCTCTGTCTTTGTCTCCGTCTTTGTCTCTGTCTTTGTCTCTGTCTTTGTCTCCGTCTTTGTCTCTGTCTTTGTCTCTGTCTTTGTCTCCGTCTTTGTCTCCGTCTTTGTCTCCGTCTTTGTCTCCGTCTTTGTCTCCGTCTTTGTCTCCGTCTTTGTCTCCGTCTTTGTCTCCGTCTTTGTCTCTGTCTTTGTCTCTGTCTTTTCCTCTGTCTTTGTCTCTGTCTTTGTCTCTGTCTTTGTCTCTGTCTTTGTCTCTGTCTTTGTCTCTGTCTTTGTCTCTGTCTTTGTCTCTGTCTTTGTCTCTGTCTTTGTCTCTGTCTTTGTCTCTGTCTTTGTCTCTGTCTTTGTCTCCGTCTTTGTCTCCGTCTTTGTCTCCGTCTTGTCTCTGTCTTTGTCTCCGTCTTTGTCTCCGTCTTTGTCTCCGTCTTTGTCTCTGTCTTTGTCTCTGTCTTTGTCTCTGTCTTTGTCTCTGTCTTTGTCTCTGTCTTTGTCTCTGTCTTTGTCTCTGTCTTTGTCTCCGTCTTTGTCTCTGTCTTTGTCTCTGTCTTTGTCTCTGTCTTTGCCTCCGTCTTTGCCTCCGTCTTTGTCACCGTCTTTGTCTACGTCGCTGTCTCTGTCTCTGTCTCTGTCTTTGTCTCTGTTTTGGTCTCTGTCTTTGCCTCCTTCTTTGTCTCCGTCTTTGTCCACGTGTTTGTCTGCGTCTTTGTCTCCGTCGCTGCATCTGTCTCTGTCCTTGTCTCTGTCTTTGTCTCTGTCTTTGTCTCTGTCTTTGTCTCTGTCTTTGTCTCTGTCTTTGTCTCTGTCTTTGTCTCTGTCTTTGTCTCTGTCTTTGTCTCTGTCTTTGTCTCTGTCTTTGTCTCCGTCTTTGTCTCCGTCTCCGTCTTTGTCTCCGTCTTTGTCTCCGTCTTTGTCTCCTCTCTGTCTTTGTCTCCGTCTTTGTCTCCGTCTTTGTCTCCGTCTTTGTCTCCTTCTCTGTCTCTGTCTCTGTCTCTGTCTTTGCCTCCGTCTTTGTCTCCGTCTTTGTCTCCGTCTTTGTCTCTGTCTTTGTCTCTGTCTTTGTCTCTGTCTTTGTCTCTGTCTTTGTCTCTGTCTTTTGTCTCTGTCTTTGTCTCTGTCTTTGTCTCTGTCTTTGTCTCTGTCTTTGTCTCTGTCTTTGTCTCTGTCTTTGTCTCTGTCTTTGTCTCTGTCTTTGTCTCTGTCTTTGTCTCTGTCTTTGTCTCTGTCTTTGTCTCTGTCTTTGTCTCTGTCTTTGCCTCTGTCTTTGTCTCTGTCTTTGTCTCTGTCTTTGTCTCTGTCTTTGTCTCCGTCTTTGTCTCTGTCTCTGTCTCTGTCTTTGTCTCTGTCTTTGTCTCTGTCTTTGTCCCTGTCTTTGTCTCCGTCTTTGTCTCCGTCTTTGCCTCCGTCTTTGTCACCGTCTTTGTCTCCGTATTTGTCTACGTCTTTGTCTCCGCCTTTTGTCTCCGTCTTTGTCACTGTCTTTGGCTCTGTCTTTGCCCCGTCTTTGTCTCCGTGTTTGTCTCCATCTTTGTCTCCGTCGTTGTTTCCCTCTCTGTCTCCGTCTTTGTCTTTGTCTTTGTCTCTGTCTTTGTCTCCGTCTTTGTCTCCGTCTTTGTCTCCGTCTTTGTCTCCGTCTTTGTCTCCGTCTTTGTCTCCGTCTTTGTCTCCGTCTTTGTCTCCGTCTTTGTCTCCGTCTTCGCCTCTGTCTTTGTCTCCGTCTTTGTCTCCGTCGCTGTCTCTGTCTCTGTCTCTGTCTCTGTCTCTGTCTCTGTCTCTGTCTTTGTCTCTGTCTTTGTCTCTGTCTTTGTCTCTGTCTTTGTCTCTGTCTTTGTCTCTGTCTTTGTCTCTGTCTTTGTCTCTGTCTTTGTCTCTGTCCTTGTCTCCGTCTTTGTCTCCGTCTTTGTCTCCGTCTTTGTCTCCGTCTTTGTCTCCGTCTTTGTCTCCGTCTTTGTCTCCGTCTTTGTCTCCGTCTTTGTCTCCGTCTTTGTCTCCGTCTTTGTCTCCGTCTTTGTCTCCTTCTCTGTCTCTGTCTCTGTCTCTGTCTTTGCCTCCGTCTTTGTCTCCGTCTTTGTCTCCGTCTTTGTCTCCGTCTTTGTCTCTGTCTTTGTCTCTGTCTTTGTCTCTGTCTTTGTCTCTGTCTTTGTATCTGTCTTTGTCTCTGTCTTTGTCTCTGTCTTTGTCTCTGTCTTTGTCTCTGTCTTTGTCTCTGTCTTTGTCTCTGTCTTTGTCTCTGTCTTTGTCTCCGTCTTTGTCTCTGTCTTTGTCTCTGTCTTTGTCTCTGTCTTTGTCTCCGTCTTTGTCTCTGTCTTTGTCTCTGTCTTTGTCTCCGTCTTCGCCTCTGTCTTTGTCTCCGTCTTTGTCTCCGTCTCTGTCTCTGTCTCTGTCTCTGTCTCTGTCTCTGTCTCTGTCTCTGTCTCTGTCTCTGTCTTTGTCTCTGTCTTTGTCTCTGTCTTTGTCTCTGTCTTTGTCTCCGTCTTTGTCTCCGTCTTTGTCTCCGTCTTTGTCTCCGTCTTTGTCTCCGTCTTTGTCTCCGTCTTTGTCTCCTTCTCTGTCTCTGTCTCTGTCTCTGTCTTTGCCTCCGTCTTTGTCTCCGTCTTTGTCTCCGTCTTTTTCTCCGTCTTTGTCTCCGTCTTCCTCTCAGTCTTTGTCTCTGTCTTTGCCTCTGTCTTTGTCTCTGCCTTTGTCTCTGTCTTTGCTTCTGTCTTTGTCTCTGTCTTTTGTTTCTGTCTTTGTCTCTGTCTTTGTCTCTGTCTTTGTCTCTGTCTTTGTCTCTGTCTTTGTCTCTGTCTTTTGTGTCCGTCTCCGCCTCTGTCTTTGTCTCCGACATTGTCTCCCTCTTTGTCTCCGTCTTTGCCTCCGTCTTTGTCTCTGTCTTTGTCTCCGTCTTTGTCACCTTCTCTGTCTCTATCTCTGTCTCTGTCTTTGCCTCCGTCTTTGTCTCCGTCTTTGTCTCTGTCTTTGTCTCTGCCTTTGTCTCTGTCTTTGTCTCTGTCTTTGTCTCCGTCTTTGTCTCTGTCTTTGTCTCCGTCTTTGTCTCTGTCTTTGTCTCTGTCCTTGTGTCCGTCCTTGTCTCCGTGTTTGTCTCTGTCCTTGTCTCCGTCTATGTCTCCGTCTTTGTCTCCGTCTTTGTTTCCGTCTTTGTCTCTGTCTTTGTCTCCGTCTTTGTCTCCGTCTTTGTCTCCGACACTGTCTCCGTCTTTGTCTCCGTCTTTGTCTCCGTCTTTGTCTCCGCCTTTGTCTCCGTCTTTGTCTCCGTCTTCGTCTCAGTCTTTGTCTCTGTCTTTGTCTCTGTCTTTGTCTCTGTCTTTGTCTCTGTCTTTGTCTCTGTCTTTGTCTCTGTCTTTGTCTCTGTCTTTGTCTCTGTCTTTGTCTCTGTCTTTGTCTCTGTCTTTGTCTCTGTCTTTGTCTCTGTCTTTGTCTCTGTCTTTGTCTCTGTCTTTGTCTCTGTCTTTGTCTCTGTCTTTGTCTCCGTCTTTGTCTCTGTCTTTGTCTCCGTCTTTGTCTCTGTCTTTGTCTCTGTCTTTGTCTCCGTCTTTGTCTCTGTCTTTGTCTCCGTCTTTGTCTCTGTCTTTGTCTCTGTCTTTGTCTCTGTCTTTGTCTCCGTCTTTGCCTCCGTCTTTGTCTCCGTCTTTGTCTCCGTCTTTGTCTCCGTCTTTGTCTCCGTCTTTGTCTCCGTCTTTGTCTCCGTCTTTGTCTCCGTCTTTGTCTCTGTCTTTGTCTCTGTCTTTGTGTCTGTCTTTGTCTCTGTCTTTGTCTCTGTCTTTGTCTCCGTCTTTGTCTCCGTCTTTGTCTCTGTCTCTGTCTTTGTCTCTGTCTTTGTCTCCGTCTTTGTCTCTGTCTTTGTCTCCGTCTTAGTCTCCGTCTTTGTCTCCGTCTTTGTCTCTGTCTTTCTCTCTGTCTTTGTCTCTGCCTTTGTCTCTGTCTTTGTCTCCGTCTTTGTCTCCGTCTTTGTCTCTGTCTTTGTCTCCGTCTTTGTCTCCGTCTTTGTCTCTGTCTTTGTCTCCGTCTTTGTCTCTGTCTTTGTCTCCGTCTTTGTCTCTGTCTTTGTCTCTGTCTTTGTCTCCGTCTTTGTCTCCGTCTTGGTCTCTGTCATTGTCTCCGTCTCTGTCTCTGTCTCTGTCTCTGTCTCTGTCTTTGTCTCTGTATCTGTCTTTGTCTCCGTCATTGTCTCTGTCTTTGTCTCCGTCTTTGTCTCCTTCTCTGTCTCCGTCTTTGTCTCCGTCTTTGCCTCCGTCTTTTTCTCCGTCTTTGTCTCCGTCCTTGTCTCTCACTGTGTCTCCGTCTTTGTCTGTGTGTTTGTCTCTGTCTTTGTCTCTGTCTTTGTCTCTGTCTTTGTCTCTGTCTTTGTCTCCGTCTTTGTCTCTGTCTTTGTCTCCGTCTTTGTCTCTGTCTTTGTCTCCGTCTTTGTCTCCGTCTTTGTCTCCGTCTTTGTCTCCGTCTTTGTCTCTGTCTTTGTCTCCGTCTTTGTCTCTGTCTTTGTCTCCGTCTTTGTCTCCGTCTTTGTCTCCGTCTTTGTCTCTGTCTTTGTCTCCGTCTTTGTCTCGTCTTTGTCTCCGTCTTTGTCTCTGTCTTTGTCTCCGTCTTTGTCTCCGTCTTTGTCTCCGTCTTTGTCTCTGTCTTTGTCTCTGTCTTTGTCTCTGTCTTTGTCTCTGTCTTTGTCTCTGTCTTTGTCTCCTGTCTTTGTCTCTGTCTTTGTCTCTGTCTTTGTCTCCGTCTTTGTCTCCGTCTTTGTCTCCGTCTTTGTCTCCGTCTTTGTCTCCGTCTTTGTCTCCGTCTTTGTCTCCGTCTTTGTCTCTGTCTTTGTCTCCGTCTTTGTCTCCGTCTTTGTCTCCGTCTTTGTCTCCGTCCTGTCTTTGTCTCTGTCTTTGTCTCTGTCTTTGTCTCTGTCTTTGTCTCTGTCTTTGTCTCTGTCTTTGTCTCTGTCTTTGTCTCTGTCTTTGTCTCCGTCTTTGTCTCTGTCTTTGTCTCCGTCTTTGTCTCCGTCTTTGTCTCCGTCTTTGTCTCTGTCTTTGTCTCTGTCTTTGTCTCTGTCTTTGTCTCCGTCTTTGTCTCCGTCTTTGTCTCCGTCTTTGTCTCGTCTTTGTCACTGTCTTTGTCTCTGTCTTTGTCTCTGTCTTTGTCTCTGTCTTTGTCTCTGTCTTTGTCTCCGTCTTTGTCTCTGTCTCTGTCTCTGCCTCTGTCTTGTCTCTGTCTTTGTCTCTGTCGTTATCTCTGTCTTTGTCTCTGTCTTTGTCTCTGTCTTTGTCTCTGTCTTTGTCTCTGTCTTTGTCTCTGTCTTTGTCTCCGTCTTTGTCTCCGTCTTTGTCTCCGTCTTTGTCTCTGTCTTTGTCTCTGTCTCTGTCTCTGTCTTTGCCTCCGTCTTTGTCTCCGTCATTGTCTCCGTCTTTGTCTCCGTCTTTGTCTCCGTCTTTGTCTCCGTCTTTGTCTCTGTCCTTGTATCTGTCTTTGTCTCTGTCGTTGTCTCTGTCTTTGTCTCTGTCTTTGTCTCTGTCTTTGTCTCTGTCTTTGTCTCTGTCTTTGTCTCTGTCTTTGTCTCTGTCTTTGTCTCTGTCTTTGTCTCCGTCTTTGTCTCTGTCTTTGTCTCTGTCTTTGTCTCTGTCTTTGTCTCTGTCATTGTCTCCGTCCTTGTCTCCGTCTTTGTCTCCGTCTTTGTCTCCGTCTTTGTCTCTGTCTCTGTCTCTGTCTTTGTCTTTGTCTTTGTCTCTGTCTTTGTCTCCGTCTTTGTCTCTGTCTTTGTCTCTGTCTTTGTCTCCGTCTTTGTCTCTGTCTTTGTCTCCGTCTTTGTCTCCGTCTTTGTCTCCGTCTTTGTCTCCGACTTTGTCTCCGTCTTTGTCTCTGTCTTTGTCTCCGTCTTTGTCTCCGTCTTTGTCTCCGTCTTTGTCTCCGTCTTTGTCTCCGTCTTTGTCTCTGTCTTTGTCTCCGTCTTTGTCTCTGTCTTTGTCTCCGTCTTTGTCTCCGTCTTTGTCTCCGTCTTTGCCTGCGTCTTTGCCTCAGTCTTTGTCTCCGTCTTTGTCGACGTCGCTGTCTCTGCCTCTGTCTCTGCCTCTGTCTCCGTCTTTGTCTCCGTCTCTGTCTTTGTCTCTGTCTTTGTCTCTGTCTTTGTCTCTGTCTTTGTCTCTGTCTTTGTCTCTGTCTTTGTCTCTGTCTTTGTCTCCGTCTTTGTCTCCGACATTGTCTCTGTCTTTGTCTCTATCATTGTCTCCGCCTTTGTCTCTGTCATTTTCTCCGTCTTTGTCTCTGTCTTTGTCTCTGTCTTTGTCTCTGTCTTTGTCTCTGTCTTTGTCTCTGTCTTTGTCTCCGTCTTTGTCTCTGTCTTTGTCTCCGTCTTTGTCTCCGTCTTTGTCTCCGTCTTTGTCTCCGTCTTTGTCTCCGTCTTTGTCTCTGTCTTTGTCTCCGTCTTTGTCTCCGTCTTTGTCTCCGTCTTTGTCTCCGTCTTTGTCTCTGTCTTTGTCTCTGTCTTTGTCTCTGTCTTTGTCTCCGTCTTTGTCTCCGTCTTTGTCTCCGTCTTTGTCTCCGTCTTTGTCTCCGTCTTTGTCTCTGTCTTTGTCTCTGTCTTTGTCTCTGTCTTTGTCTCTGTCTTTGTCTCTGTCTTTGTCTCTGTCTTTGTCTCTGTCTTTGTCTCTGTCTTTGTCTCTGTCTTTGTCTCTGTCTTTGTCTCTGTCTTTGTCTCTGTCTTTGTCTCTGTCTTTGTCTCTGTCTTTGTCTCCGTCTTTGTCTCCGTCTTTGTCTCCGTCTTTGTCTCCGTCTTTGTCTCCGTCTTTGTCTCTGTCTTTGTCTCTGTCTTTGTCTCCTGTCTTTGTCTCCGTCTTTGTCTCCGTCTTTGTCTCCGTCTTTGTCTCCGTCTTTGTCTCTGTCTTTGTCTCCGTCTTTGTCTCCGTCTTTGTCTCCGTCTTTGTCTCTGTCTTTGTCTCTGTCTTTGTCTCTGTCTTTGTCTCTGTCTTTGTCTCCGTCTTTGTCTCTGTCTTTGTCTCTGTCTTTGTCTCTGTCTTTGTCTCTGTCTTTGTCTCCGTCTTTGTCTCCGTCTTTGTCTCCGTCTTTGTCTCCGTCTTTGTCTCTCGTCTTTGTCTCCGTCTTTGTCTCCTGTCTTTGTCTCCGTCTTTGTCTCCGTCTTTGTCTCCGTCTTTGTCTCTGTCTTTGTCTCCGTCTTTGTCTCCGTCTTTGTCTCCGTCTTTGTCTCTGTCTTTGTCTCTGTCTTTGTCTCTGTCTTTGTCTCTGTCTTTGTCTCTGTCTTTGTCTCTGTCTTTGTCTCTGTCTTTGTCTCTGTCTTTGTCTCTGTCTTTGTCTCTGTCTTTGTCTCTGTCTTTGTCTCTGTCTTTGTCTCTGTCTTTGTCTCCGTCTTTGTCTCCGTCTTTGTCTCCGTCTTTGTCTCCGTCTTTGTCTCCGTCTTTGTCTCCGTCTTTGTCTCCGTCTTTGTCTCCGTCTTTGTCTCTGTCTTTGTCTCCGTCTTTGTCTCCGTCTTTGTCTCCGTCTTTGTCTCCGTCTTTGTCTCCGTCTTGTCTCTGTCTCTGTCTCTGTCTCTGTCTCTGTCTTTGTCTCTGTCTTTGTCTCCGTCTTTGTCTCCTGTCTTTGTCTCTGTCTTTGTCTCTGTCTTTGTCTCTGTCTTTGTCTCTGTCTTTGTCTCTGTCTTTGTCTCTGTCTTTGTCTCTGTCTTTGTCTCTGTCTTTGTCTCCTGTCTTTGTCTCCGTCTTTGTCTCCGTCTTTGTCTCCGTCTTTGTCTCCGTCTTTGTCTCCGTCTTTGTCTCTGTCCTTGTCTCTGTCTTTGTCTCTGTCTTTGTCTCCGTCTTTGTCTCCGTCTTTGTCTCTGTCTCTGTCTCTGTCTTTGTCTCTGTCTTTGTCTCTGTCTTTGTCTCTGTCTTTGTCTCCGTCTTTGTCTCCGTCTTTGTCTCCGTCTTTGGCTCCGTCTTTGTCTCCGTCTTTGTCTCTGTCTTTGTCTCTGTCTTTGTCTCTGTCTTTGTCTCCGTCTTTGTCTCTGTCTTTGTCTCTGTCTTTGTCTCTGTCTTTGTCTCTGTCTTTGTCTCTGTCTTTGTCTCTGTCTTTGTCTCTGTCTTTGTCTCTGTCTTTGTCTCTGTCTTTGTCTCTGTCTTTGTCTCCGTCTTTGTCTCTCGTCTTTGTCTCTGTCTTTGTCTCTCTCTTTGTCTCTGTCTTTTTCACCGTCTTTGTCTCCGTCTTTGTCTCCGTCTTTGTCTCCGTCATTGTCTCCGTCTTTGTCTCCGTCTTTGTCTCCGTCTTTGTCTCCGCCCTTATCTCCGTCTTTGTCTCCGTCTTCGTCTCAGTCTTTGATTCTGTCTTTGCCTCTGTCTCCGTCGCAGTCTCTGTCTCTGTCTTTGTCTACGTTTTTGTCTCTGTCTTTGTCTCTCTCTTTGTCTCTGTCTTTGTCTCTGTCTTTGTCTCTGTCTTTGTCTCTGTCTTTGTCTCTGTCTTTGTCTCTGTCTTTGTCTCTGTCTTTGTCTCTGTCTTTGTCTCTGTCTTTGTCTCTGTCTTTGTCTCTGCCTTTGTCTCTGTCTTTGTCTCCGTCTTTGTCTCCGTCTTTGTCTCCGTCTTTGTCTCCGTCTCTGTCTCTGTCTCTGTCTCTGTCTTTGTCTCCGTCTTTGTCTCCGACATTGGCTCCGTCTTTGTCTCCGTCTTTGTCTCTGTCTTTGTCTCTGTCTTTGTCTCTGTCTTTGTCTCTGTCTTTGTCTCTGTCTTTGTCTCTGTCTTTGTCTCCGTCTTTGTCTCCGTCTTTGTCTCTGTCTTTGTCTCTGTCTTTGTCTCTGTCTTTGTCTCTGTCTTTGTCTCTGTCTTTGTCTCTGTCTTTGTCTCTGTCTTTGTCTCTGTCTTTGTCTCCGTCTTTGTCTCTGTCTTTGTCTCTGTCTTTGTCTCTGTCTTTGTCTCTGTCTTTGTCTCCGTCTTTGTCTCCGTCTTTGTCTCTGTCTTTGTCTCTGTCTTTGTCTCTGTCTTTGTCTCTGTCTTTGTCTCTGTCTTTGTCTCTGTCTTTGTCTCTGTCTTTGTCTCTGTCTTTGTCTCTGTCTTTGTCTCTGTCTTTGTCTCTGTCTTTGTCTCCGTCTTTGTCTCCGTCTTTGTCTCCGTCTTTGTCTCCGTCTTTGTCTCCGTCTTTGTCTCTGTCTTTGTCTCTGTCTTTGTCTCTGTCTTTGTCTCCGTCTTTGTCTCCGTCTTTGTCTCCGTCTTTGTCTCCGTCTTTGTCTCCGTCTTTGTCTCTGTCTTTGTCTCTGTCTTTGTCTCTGTCTTTGTCTCTGTCTTTGTCTCTGTCTTTGTCTCTGTCTTTGTCTCTGTCTTTGTCTCTGTCTTTGTCTCTGTCTTTGTCTCTGTCTTTGTCTCTGTCTTTGTCTCTGTCTTTGTCTCCGTCTTTGCTCGTCTTTGTCTCCGTCTTTGTCTCCGTCTTTGTCTCCGTCTTTGTCTCTGTCTTTGTCTCCGTCTTTGTCTCTGTCTTTGTCTCCGTCTTTGTCTCTGTCTTTGTCTCTGTCTTTGTCTCTGTCTTTGTCTCTGTCTTTGTCTCTGTCTTTGTCTCTGTCTTTGTCTCTGTCTTTGTCTCTGTCTTTGTCTCCGTCTTTGTCTCTGTCTTTGTCTCCGTCTTTGTCTCTGTCTTTGTCTCCGTCTTTGTCTCCGTCTTTGTCTCCGTCTTTGTCTCCGTCTTTGTCTCTGTCTTGTCTCTGTCTTTGTCTCTGTCTTTGTCTCCGTCTTTGTCTCCGTCTTTGTCTCCGTCTTTGTCTCCGTCTTTGTCTCCGTCTTGTCTCTGTCTTTGTCTCCGTCTTTGTCTCCGTCTTTGTCTCCGTCTTTGTCTCCGTCTTTGTCTCCTGTCTCTGTCTCTGTCTTTGTCTCTGTCTTTGTCTCTGTCTTTGTCTCTGTCTTTGTCTCGTCTTTGTCTCTGTCTTTGTCTCTGTCTTTGTCTCTGTCTTTGTCTCCGTCTTTGTCTCCGTCTTTGTCTCCGTCTTTGTCTCTGTCTTTGTCTCCGTCTTTGTCTCCGTCTTTGTCTCCGTCTTTGTCTCCGTCTTTGTCTCTGTCTTTGTCTCTGTCTTTGTCTCTGTCTTTGTCTCTGTCTTTGTCTCCGTCTTTGTCTCTGTCTTTGTCTCCGTCTTTGTCTCCGTCTTTGTCTCCGTCTTTGTCTCCGTCTTTGTCTCCGTCTTTGTCTCCGTCTTTGTCTCTGTCTTTGTCTCCGTCTTTGTCTCTGTCTTTGTCTCCGTCTTTGTCTCCTGTCTTCTGTCTCTGTCTTTGTCTCCGTCTTTGTCTCCGTCTTTGTCTCCGTCTTTGTCTCCGTCTTTGTCTCTGTCTTTGTCTCTGTCTTTGTCTCTGTCTTTGTCTCCGTCTTTGTCTCTGTCTTTGTCTCTGTCTTTGTCTCTGTCTTTGTCTCTGTCTTTGTCTCTGTCTTTGTCTCTGTCTTTGTCTCTGTCTTTGTCTCTGTCTTTGTCTCTGTCTTTGTCTCCGTCTTTGTCTCTGTCTTTGTCTCCGTCTTTGTCTCTGTCTTTGTCTCTGTCTTTGTCTCTGTCTTTGTCTCCGTCTTTGTCTCCGTCTTTGTCTCCGTCTTTGTCTCTGTCTTTGTCTCTGTCTTTGTCTCCGTCTTTGTCTCCGTCTTTGTCTCCGTCTTTGTCTCCGTCTTTGTCTCCGTCTTTGTCTCTGTCTTTGTCTCTGTCTTTGTCTCCGTCTTTGTCTCCGTCTTTGTCTCCGTCTTTGTCTCCGTCTTTGTCTCTGTCTTTGTCTCTGTCTTTGTCTCCGTCTTTGTCTCCGTCTTTGTCTCCGTCTTTGTCTCTGTCTTTGTCTCTGTCTTTGTCTCTGTCTTCGTCTCTGTCTTTGTCTCCGTCTTTGTCTCCGTCTTTGTCTCCGTCTTTGTCTCCGTCTTTGTCTCCGTCTTTGTCTCCGTCTTTGTCTCCGTCTTTGTCTCCGTCTTTGTCTGCGTCTTTGTCTCCGTCTTTGTCTCTGTCTTTGTCTCTGTCTTTGTCTCTGTCTCTGTCTCTGTCTTTGTCTCCGTCTCTGTCTCCGTCGCAGGCTCTGTCTCTGTCTTTGTCTCTGTCTTTGTCTCCGTCTTTGTCTCCGTCTTTGTCTCCGTCTTTGTCTCTGTCTTTGTCTCCGTCGCTGTCTCTGTCTCTGTCTTTGTCTCTGTCTTTGTCTCTGTCTTTGTCTCCCTCTTTGTCTCCGTCTTTGTCTCCGTCTTTGTCTCCGTCTTTATCTCTGTCTTTGTCTCCGTCTTTGTCTCCGTCTTTGTATTCGTCTTTGTCTCCGTCTTTGTCTCCGTCTCTGTCTCTGTCTCTGTCTCTGTCTCTGTCTTTGTCTCTGTCTTTGTCTCTGTCTTTGTCTCCGTCTTTCTCTCTGTCTTTGTGTCTGTCTTTGTCTCTGTCTTTGTCTCTGTCTCTGTCCCTGTCTCTGTCTCCGTCTTTGTCACCGTCTTTGTCTCCGTCTCTGTCTCTGTCTTTGCCTCTGTCTTTGTCTCTGTCTTTTGTCTCCGTCTTTGTCTCCGTCTTTGTCTCCGTCTTTGTCTCCGTCTTTGTCTGCGTCTGTGTCTCTGTCCTTTTCTCCGTCTTTGTCTCTGTCTTTGTCTCTTTCTTTGTCTCTGTCTTTGTCTCTGTCTTTGTCTCTGTCTTTGTCTCTGTCTTTGTCTCCGTCCTTGTCTCCGTCTTTGTCTCTGTCTTTGTCTCGTCTTTGTCTCTGTCTTTGTCTCTGTCTTTGTCTCCGTCTTTGTCTCCGTCTTTGTCTCCGTCTTTGTCTCTGTCTTTGTCTCTGTCTTTGTCTCTGTCTCTGTCTCTGTCTCTGTCTCTGTCTTTGTCTCCGTCTTTGTCTCCGTCTTTGTCTCCGTCTTTCTCTCCGTCATTGTCTCTGTCTTTGTCTCTGTCTTTGTCTCCGTCTTTGTCTCCGTCTTTGTCTCTGTCTTTGTCTCTGTCTTTGTCTCTGTCTTTGTCTCCGTCTTTGTCTCTGTCTTTGTCTCTGTCTTTGTCTCTGTCTTTGTCTCCGTCTTTGTCTCCGTCTTTGTCTCCGTCTTTGTCTCCGTCTTTGTCTCTGTCTTTGTCTCCGTCTTTGTCTCCGTCTTTGTCTCTGTCTCTGTCTCTGTCTGTGTCTCCGTCTTTGTCTCCCTCTTTGTCTCCGTCTTTGTCTCCGTCTTTGTCTCCGTCTTCGTCTCCGTCTTTGCCTCCGCCTTTGTCTCCGTATTTGTCTCCGTCTTTGTATCTGTCTTTGTCTCTGTCTTTGTCTCTGTCTTTGTCTCTGTCTTTGTCTCTGTCTTTGTCTCTGTCTTTGTCTCTGTCTTTGTCTCTGTCTTTGTCTCTGTCTTTGTCTCTGTCTTTGTCTCTGTCTTTGTCTCTGTCTTTGTCTCCGTCTTTGTCTCTGTCTTTGTCTCTGTCTTTGTCTCTGTCTTTGTCTCTGTCTTTGTCTCTGTCTTTGTCTCCGTCTTTGTCTCCGTCTTTGTCTCTGTCTTTGTCTCCGTCTTTGTCTCTGTCTTTGTCTCCGTCTTTGTCTCCGTCTTTGTCTCCGTCTTTGTCTCCGTCTTTGTCTCCGTCTTTGTCTCCGTCTTTGTCTCCGTCTTTGTCTCTGTCTTTGTCTCTGTCTTTGTCTCCGTCTTTGTCTCCGTCTTTGTCTCCGTCTTTGTCTCTGTCTTTGTCTCTGTCTTTGTCTCCGTCTTTGTCTCTGTCTTTGTCTCTGTCTTTGTCTCTGTCTTTGTCTCTGTCTTTGTCTCTGTCTTTGTCTCTGTCTTTGTCTCTGTCTTTGTCTCTGTCTTTGTCTCTGTCTTTGTCTCTGTCTTTGTCTCCGTCTTTGTCTCTGTCTTTGTCTCCGTCTTTGTCTCTGTCTTTGTCTCGTCTTTGTCTCCGTCTTTGTCTCCGTCTTTGTCTCCGTCTTTGTCTCTGTCTTTGTCTCTGTCTTTGTCTCTGTCTTTGTCTCCGTCTTTGTCTCTGTCTTTGTCTCTGTCTTTGTCTCTGTCTTTGTCTCCGTCTTTGTCTCTGTCTTTGTCTCCGTCTTTGTCTCCGTCTTTGTCTCCGTCTTTGTCTCTGTCTTTGTCTCCGTCTTTGTCTCCGTCTTTGTCTCTGTCTTTGTCTCTGTCTTTGTCTCCGTCTTTGTCTCCGTCTTTGTCTCTGTCTTTGTCTCTGTCTTTGTCTCTGTCTTTGTCTCTGTCTTTGTCTCCGTCTTTGTCTCCGTCTTTGTCTCTGTCTTTGTCTCCGTCTTTGTCTCCGTCTTTGTCTCTGTCTTTGTCTCTGTCTTTGCCTCTGTCTTTGTCTCCGTCCTTGTCTCCGTCTTTGTCTCCGTCTTTGTCTCCGTCTTTGTCTCCGTCTTTGTCTCCGTCTTTGTCTCCGTCTCTGTCTCTGTCTCTGTCTCTGTCATTGTCTCTGTCTTTGTCTCTGTCTTTGTCTCTGTCTTTGTATCAGTCTTTGTCTCTGTCTTTGTCTCCGTCTTTGTCTCCGTCTTTGTCTCTGTCTTTGTCTCTGTCTTTGTCTCTGTCTTTGTCTCCGTCTTTGTCTCCGTCTTTGTCTCCGTCTTTGTCTCCGTCTTTGTCTCCGTCTTTGTCTCCGTCTTTGTCTCCGTCTTTGTCTCTGTCTTTGTCTCCGTCTTTGTCTCCGTCTTTGTCTCCGTCTTTGTCTCCGTCTTTGTCTCCGTCTTTGTCTCCGTCGTCTTGTCTCTGTCTTTGTCTCTGTCCTTGTCTCTGTCTTTGTCTCTGTCTTTGTCTCTATCTTTGTCTCTGTCTTTGTCTCTGTCTTTGTCTCTGTCTTTGTCTCTGTCTTTGTCTCTGTCTTTGTCTCTGTCTTTGTCTCTGTCTTTGTCTCTGTCTTTGTCTCTGTCTTTGTCTCTGTCTTTGTCTCCGTCTTTGTCTCTGTCTTTGTCTCTGTCTTTGTCTCCGTCTTTGTCTCCGTCTTTGTCTCTGTCTTTGCTCCGTCTCTGTCTTTGTCTCCGTCTTTGTCTCCGTCTTTGTCTCTGTCTTTGTCTCTGTCTTTGTCTCTGTCTTTGTCTCTGTCTTTGTCTCCGTCTTTGTCTCCGTCTGTCTTGTCTCTCGTCTTTGTCTCCGTCTTTGTCTCCGTCTTTGTCTCCGTCTTTGTCTCCGTCTTTGTCTCTGTCTCTGTCTCTGTCTTTGTCTCTGTCTTTGTCTCTGTCTTTGTCTCTGTCTTTGTCTCTGTCTTTGTCTCTGTCTTTGTCTCTGTCTTTGTCTCTGTCTTTGTCTCTGTCTTTGTCTCTGTCTTTGTCTCTGTCTTTGTCTCCGTCTTTGTCTCCGTCTTTGTCTCCGTCGTTGTCTCTGTCTCTGTCTCTGTCTCTGTCTTTGTCTCCGTCTTTGTCTCCGTCTTTGTCTCCGTCTTTGTCTCCGTCTTTGTCTCCGTCTTTGTCTCCGTCTTTGTCTCCGTCTTTGTCTCCGTCTTTGTCTCCGTCTTTGTCTCCGTCTTTGTCTCCGTCTTTGTCTCCGTCGCTGTCTCTGTCTCTGTCTCTGTCTCTGTCTCTGTCTCTGTCTCTGTCTTTGTCTCTGTCTTTGTCTCTGTCTTTGTCTCTGTCTTTGTCTCTGTCTTTGTCTCTGTCTTTGTCTCTGTCTTTGTCTCTGTCTTTGTCTCTGTCTTTGTCTCTGTCTTTGTCTCTGTCTTTGTCTCTGTCTTTGTCTCCGTCTTTGTCTCCGTCTTTGTCTCCGTCTTTGTCTCCGTCTTTGTCTCCGTCTTTGTCTCCGTCTTTGTCTCCTTCTCTGTCTCTGTCTCTGTCTCTGTCTTTGCCTCCGTCTTTGTCTCCGTCTTTGTCTCCGTCTTTCTCTCTGTCTTTGTCTCTGTCTTTGCCTCTGTCTTTGTCTCTGCCTTTGTCTCTGTCTTTGTCTCTGTCTTTGTCTCTGTCTTTGTCTCTGTCTTTGTCTCTGTCTTTGTCTCTGTCTTTGTCTCTGTCTTTGTCTCTGTCTTTGTCTCTGTCTTTGTCTCTGTCTTTGTCTCTATCTGTGTCTCTGTCTTTGTCTCTGTCTTTGTCTCCGTCTTTGTCTCTGTCTTTGTCTCTGTCTTTGTCTCTGTCTTTGTCTCTGTCTTTGTCTCTGTCTTTGTCTCTGTCTCTGTCTCTGTCTCTGTCTCTGTCTCTGTCTCTGTCTTTGTCTCTGTCTTTGTCTCTGTCTTTGTCTCTGTCTTTGTCTCTGTCTTTGTCTCTGTCTTTGTCTCTGTCTTTGTCTCCGTCTTTGTCTCCGTCTTTGTCTCCGACATTGTCTCCGTCTTTGTCTCCGTCTTTGTCTCCGTCTTTGTCTCCGTCTTTGTCTCTGTCTCTGTCTCTGTCTTTGTCTCCGTCTTTGTCTCCGTCTTTGTCTCCGTCTTTGTCTCCGTCTTTGTCTCCGTCTTTGTCTCTGTCTTTGTCTCCGTCTTTTGTCTCTGTCTTTGTCTCTGTCTTTGTCTCTGTCTTTGTCTCTGTCTTTGTCTCTGTCTTTGTCTCTGTCTTTGTCTCTGTCTTTGTCTCTGTCTTTGTCTCTGTCTTTGTCTCTGTCTTTGTCTCCGTCTTTGTCTCTGTCTTTGTCTCCGTCTTTGTCTCCGTCTTTGTCTCCGTCTTTGTCTCCGTCTTTGTCTCTGTCTTTGTCTCCGTCTTTGTCTCCTGTCTTTGTCTCTGTCTTGTCTCTGTCTTTGTCTCGTCTTTGTCTCCGTCTTTGTCTCCGTCTTTGTCTCTGTCTTTGTCTCCGTCTTTGTCTCCGTCTTTGTCTCCGCCATTGTCTCCGTCTTTGTCTCCGTCTTTGTCTCCGTCTTTGTCTCCGTCTTTGTTTCCGACTTTGTATCCGACATTGGCGCCGTCTTTGTCTCCGTCTTTGTCTCCGTCTTGTCTCCGTCTTTGTCTGCGTCTTTTGCCTCCGCCTTTGCTTCCGTCTTTGCCTCCGTCTTTGTCTCGTTCACTGTCTCCGTCTTTGTCTCCGTCTTTGTCTCCGTCTTTGTCTCCGTCTTTGTCTCCGTCTTTGTCTCCGTCTCTGTCTCTGTCTCTGTCTTTGTCTCCGTCTTTGTCTCCGTCTTTTTCTCCGTCTTTGTCTCCGTCTTTGTCTCTGTCTTTGTCTCTGTCTTTGTCTCTGTCTTTGTCTCCGTCTTTGTCTCCGTCTTTGTCTCTGTCTTTGTCTCTGTCTTTGTGTCTGTCTTTGTCTCCGTCTTTGTCTCTGTCTTTGTCTCTGTCTTTGTCTCTGTCTTTGTCTCCGTCTTTGTCTCTGTCTTTGTCTCCGTCTTTGTCTCTGTCTTTGTCTCCGTCTTTGTCTCCGTCTTTGCTCCTCTTTGTCTCCGTCTTTGTCTCTGTCTTTGTCTCCGTCTTTGTCTCTGTCTTTGTCTCCGTCTTTGTCTCCGTCTTTGTCTCCGTCTTTGTCTCCGTCTTTGTCTCCGTCTTTGCCTCCGTCTTTGTCTCCGTCTTTGTCTCCGTCTTTCTCTCTGTCTTTGTCTCTGTCTTTGTCTCTGTCTTTGTCTCTGTCTGTGTCTCTGTCCTTGCCTTCCTCTTTCTCTCCGTCTTTGTCACTGTTTTTGCTTCTGCCTTTGTCTCTGTCTTTTTCACCGTCTTTGTCTCCGTCTTTGTCTCCGTCTTTGTCTCCGTCGTTGTCTCTGTCTCTGTCTCTGTCTCTGTCTTTGTCTCCGTCTTTGTCTCCGTCTTTGTCTCCGTCTTTGTCTCCGTCTTTGTCTCCGTCTTTGTCTCCGTCTTTGTCTCCGTCTTTGTCTCCGTCTTTGTCTCCGTCATTGTCTCTGTCTTTGTCTCTGTCTTTGTCTCTGTCTTTGTCTCTGTCTTTGTCTCTGTCTTTGTCTCTGTCTTTGTCTCTGTCTTTGTCTCTGTCTTTGTCTCCGTCTTTGTCTCCGTCTTTGTCTCTGTCTTTGTCTCTGTCTTTGTCTCTGTCTTTGTCTCCGTCTTTGTCTCTGTCTTTGTCTCCGTCTTTGTCTCCGTCTTTGTCTCCGTCTTTGTCTCTGTCTTTGTCTCCGTCTTTGTCTCTGTCTTTGTCTCCGTCTTTGTCTCCGTCTTTGTCTCCGTCTTTGTCTCCGTCTTTGTCTCTGTCTTTGTCTCTGTCTTTGTCTCTGTCTTTGTCTCTGTCTTTGTCTCTGTCTTTGACTCTGTCTTTGCCTCTGTCTTTTGTCTCCGTCTTTTTCCTCCGGCCTTGTCTCCGCCTTTGTCTCTGCCTTTGTCTCTGTCTTTGAGTCTGTCTTTTGTCTCCGTCTTTTTCCTCCGGCCTTGTCTCCGTCTTTGTCTCTGTCTCTGTCTCTGTCTTTGTCTCCGTCTTTGTCTCCGTCTTTGTCTCCGTCTTTGTCTCCGTCTTTGTCTCCGTCTTTGTCTCCGTCTTTGTCTCCGTCTTTGTCTCAGTCTTTGTCTCTGTCTCTGTCTTTGTCTCTGTCTTTGTCTCTGTCTTTGTCTCTGTCTTTGTCTCCGTCTTTGTCTCTGTCTTTGTCTCTGTCTCTGTCTTTGTCTCCGTCTTTGTCTCCGTCTTTGTCTCTGTCTTTGTCTCTGTCTTTGCCTCTGTCTTTGTCTCTGTCTTTGTCTCTGTCTTTGTCTACGTCTTTGTCTCCGTCTTTGCCTCTGTCTTTGTCTCCGTCTTTGTCTCTGTCTTTGTCTCTGTCTTTGTCTCCGTCTTTGTCTCCGTCTTTGTCTCCGTCTTTGTCTCCGTCTTTGTCTCTGTCTTTGTCTCCGTCTTTGTCTCTGTCTTTGTCTCTGTCTTTGTCTCTGTCTTTGTCTCTGTCTTTGTCTCTGTCTTTGTCTCCGTCTTTGTCTCTGTCTTTGTCTCTGTCTTTGTCTCCGTCTTTGTCTCCGTCTTTGTCTCCGTCTTTGTCTCCGTCTTTGTCTCCGTCTTTGTCTCTGTCTTTGTCTCTGTCTTTGTCTCTGTCTTTGTCTCCGTCTTTGTCTCCGTCTTTGTCTCCGTCTTTGTCTCCGTCTTGTCTCTCGTCTTTGTCTCTGTCTTTGTCTCTGTCTTTGTCTCTGTCTTTGTCTCTGTCTTTGTCTCTGTCTTTGTCTCTGTCTTTGTCTCTGTCTTTGTCTCTGTCTTTGTCTCTGTCTTTGTCTCTGTCTTTGTCTCTGTCTTTGTCTCCGTCTTTGTCTCTGTCTTTGTCTCCGTCTTTGTCTCCGTCTTTGTCTCCGTCTTTGTCTCCGTCTTTGTCTCTGTCTTTGTCTCCGTCTTTGTCTCCGTCTTTGTCTCTGTCTCTGTCTCTGTCTTTGTCTCCGTCTTTGTCTCCGTCTTTGTCTCTGTCTTTGTCTCTGTCTTTGTCTCTGTCTTTGTCTCTGTCTTTGTCTCCGTCTTTGTCTCCGTCTTTGTCTCTGTCTTTGTCTCCGTCTTTGTCTCCGTCTTTGTCTCCGTCTTTGTCTCTGTCTTTGTCTCCGTCTTTGTCTCTGTCTTTGTCTCCGTCTTTGTCTCCGTCTTTGTCTCCGTCTTTGTCTCTGTCTTTGTCTCCGTCTTTGTCTCCGTCTTTGTCTCCGTCTTTGTCTCCGTCTTTGTTTCCGTCTTTGTCTCCGTCATTGTGTCCGCCTTTGTCTCTGTCTTTGTCTCCGTCTTTGTCTCTGCCTTTGTCTCTGTCTTTGTCTCCGTCTTTGTCTCCGTCTCTGTCTTTGTCTCTGTCTTTGTCTCTGTCTTTGTCTCTGTCTTTGTCTCTGTCTTTGTCTCTGTCTTTGTCTCTGTCTTTGTCTCTGTCTTTGTCTCTGTCTTTGTCTCTGTATTTGTCTCTGTCTTTGTCTCTGTCTTTGTCTCTGTCTTTGTCTCCGTCTTTGCCTCCGTCTTTGTCTCTGTCTTTGTCTCTGTCTTTGTCTCTGTCTTTGTCTCCGTCTTTGTCTCCGTCTTTGTCTCCGTCTTTGTCTCCGTCTTTGTCTCCGTCTTTGTCTCCGTCTTTGTCTCCGTCTTTGTCTCCGTCTTTGTCTCTGTCTTTGTCTCCGTCTTTGTCTCTGTCTTTGTCTCCGTCTTTGTCTCCGTCTTTGTCTCTGTCTTTGTCTCTGTCTTTGTCTCTGTCTTTGTCTCTGTCTTTGTCTCCGTCTTTGTCTCCGTCTTTGTCTCCGTCTTTGTCTCTGTCTTTGTCTCCGTCTTTGTCTCTGTCTTTGTCTCTGTCTTTGTCTCTGTCTTTGTCTCTGTCTTTGTCTCTGTCTTTGTCTCTGTCTTTGTCTCTGTCTTTGTCTCTGTCTTTGTCTCTGTCTTTGTCTCTGTCTTTGTCTCTGTCTTTGTCTCTGTCTTTGTCTCCGTCTTTGTCTCTGTATTTGTCTCCGTCTTTGTCTCCGTCTTTGCCTCCGTCTTTGTCTCCGTCTTTGTCTCCGTCTTTGTCTCCGTCTTTGTCTCCGTCTTTGTTTCCGATTTTGTCTCCGACATTGTTTCCGCCATTGTCTCCGTCTTTGTCTCCGACATTGTCTTCGTCTTTGTCTCCGTCTTTGCCTCCATCTTTGTATCCGTCCTTATCTCCGTCTTGGGTCCGTCTTTGTCTCCGTCTTTGTCTCTGTATTTGTCTCCGTCTTTGTCTCCGTCTTTGTCTCTGTCTTTGTCTCTGTCTTTGTCTCTGTCTTTGTCTCCGTCTTTGTCTCCGTCTTTGTCTCTGTCTTTGTCTCCGTCTTTGTCTCCGTCTTTGTCTCCGTCTTTGTCTCCGTCTTTGTCTCCGTCTTCGTCTCCGTCTTTGTCTGCGTCTTTGTCTCCGTCATTGTCTCCGTCTTTGTCTCCGTCTTTTTCTCCGTCTTTGTCTCTGTCTCTGTCTCTGTCTCTGTCTCTGTCTCTGTCTCTGTCTCTGTCTCTGTCTCTGTCTCTGTCTCTGTCTCTGTCTCTGTCTCTGTCTCTGTCTCTGTCTCTGTCTCTGTCTCTGTCTCTGTCTCTGTCTCTGTCTCTGTCTTTGTCTCCGTCTTTGTCTCCGTCTTTGTCTCCGTCTTTGTCTCCGTCTTTGTCTCCGTCTTTGTCTCCGTCTTTGTCTCCGTCTTTGTCTCCGCCTTTGTCTCCGTCTTTGTCTCAGTCTCTGTCTCCGTCTTTGTCTCCGTCTTTGTCTCCGTCTTTGTCTCCGTCTTTGTCTCTGTCTCTGTCTCTGTCTTTGTCTCTGTCTTTGTCTCTGTCTTTGTCTCTGTCTTTGTCTCTGTCTTTGTCTCTGTCTTTGTCTCTGTCTTTGTCTCTGTCTTTGTCTCTGTCTTTGTCTCTGTCTTTGTCTCTGTCTTTGTCTCCGTCTTTGTCTCCGTCTTTGTCTCCGTCTTTGTCTCTGTCTTTGTCTCCGTCTTTGTCTCCGTCTTTGTCTCTGTCTTTGTCTCCGTCTTTGTCTCCGTCTTTGTCTCCGTCTTTGTCTCCGTCTTTGTCTCCGTCTTTGTCTCTGTCTTTGTCTCTGTCTTTGTCTCCGTCTTTGTCTCTCGTCTTTGTCTCTGTCTTTGTCTCCGTCTTTGTCTCCGTCTTTGTCTCTGTCTTTGTCTCTGTCTTTGTCTCTGTCTTTGTCTCTGTCTTTGTCTCCGTCTTTGTCTCCGTCTTTGTCTCGTCTTTGTCTCTGTCTTTGTCTCTGTCTTTGTCTCTGTCTTTGTCTCTGTCTTTGTCTCCGTCTTTGTCTCTGTCTTTGTCTCCGTCTTTGTCTCCGTCTTTGTCTCTGTCTTTGTCTCTGTCTTTGTCTCTGTCTTTGTCTCTGTCTTTGTCTCTGTCTTTGTCTCTGTCTTTGTCTCTGTCTTTGTCTCTGTCTTTGTCTCTGTCTTTGTCTCTGTCTTTGTCTCCGTCTTTGGCTCTGTCTTTGTCTCTGTCTTTGTCTCTGTCTTTGTCTCTGTCTTTGTCTCTGTCTTTGTCTCTGTCTCTGTCTCTGTCTTTGTCTCTGTCTTTGTCTCTGTCTTTGTCTCTGTCTTTGTCTCTGTCTTTGTCTCTGTCTTTGTCTCTGTCTTTGTCTCTGTCTTTGTCTCTGTCTTTGTCTCTGTCTTTGTCTCCGTCTTTGTCTCCGTCTGTGTCTCCGTCTTTGTCTCCGTCTTTGTCTCTGTCTTTGTCTCCGTCTTTGTCTCTGTCTTTGTCTCTGTCTTTGTCTCTGTCTTTGTCTCTGTCTTTGTCTCCGTCTTTGCCTCTGTCTCTGTCTCTGTCTTTGCCTCCGTCTTTGTCTCCGTCTTTGTCTCCGTCTTTCTCTCTGTCTTTGTCTCTGTCTTTGTCTCTGTCTTTGTCTCTGTCTTTGTCTCTGTCTTTGTCTCTGTCTTTGTCTCTGTCTTTGCCTCCGTCTTTGTCTCCGTCTTTGTCTCCGTCTTTCTCTCTGTCTTTGTCTCTGTCTTTGTCTCTGTCTTTGTCTCTGTCTTTGTCTCTGTCTTTGTCTCTGTCTTTGTCTCTGTCTTTGTCTCTGTCTTTGTCTCTGTCTTTGTCTCTGTCTTTGTCTCCGTCTTTGTCTCCGTCTTTGTCTCCGTCTTTGTCTCCGTCTCTGTCTCTGTCTCTGTCTCTGTCTCTGTCTTTGTCTCTGTCTTTGTCTCTGTCTTTGTCTCTGTCTTTGTCTCTGTCTTTGTCTCTGTCTTTGTCTCTGTCTTTGTGTCCGTCTTTGTCTCCGTCTTTGTCTCCGTCGATGTCTCTGTCTTTGTCTCTGTCTTTGTCTCTGTCTTTGTCTCCGTCTTTGTCTCCGTCTCTGTCTCTGTCTTTGTCTCTGTCTTTGTCTCTGTCTTTGTCTCTGTCTTTGTCTCCGTCTTTTTCACCGTCTTTGTCTCCGTCTTTGTCTGCGCCTTTGTCTCTGTCTTCGTATCCCTCTTTGCCTCCGTCTTTGTCTCCGTCATTGTCTCCGGCTTTGTCTCCGTCTTTGTCTCCGTCTTTGTCTCCGTCTTTGTCTCTATCTCTGTCTCTGTCTCTGTCTCTGTCTCTGTCTCTCGTCTGTCTTTGTCTCCGTCTTTGTCTCCGTCTTTGTCTCCGTCTTTGTCTCCGTCTTTGTCTCTGTCTTTGTCTCCGTCTTTGTCTCCTGTCTCTGTCTCTGTCTTTGTCTCTGTCTTTGTCTCCGTCTTTGTCTCCGTCTTTGTCTCTGTCTTTGTCTCTGTCTTTGTCTCTGTCTTTGTCTCCGTCTTTGTCTCCGTCTTTGTCTCCGTCTTTGTCTCCGTCTTTGTCTCCGTCTTTGTCTCCGTCTTTGTCTCCGTCTTTGTCTCCGTCTTTGTCTCCGTCTTTGTCTCCGTCTTTGTCTCCGTCTTTGTCTCCGTCTTTGTCTCCGTCTTTGTCTCCGTCTTTGTCTCCGTCTTTGTCTCCGTCTTTGTCTCTGTCTTTGTCTCCGTCTTTGTCTCCGTCTTTGTCTCCGTCTTTGTCTCCGTCTTTGTCTCCGTCTTTGTCTCCGTCTTTGTCTCGTCTGTCTCTGTCTCTGTCTTTGTCTCCGTCTTTGTCTCCGTCTTTGTCTCCGTCTTTGTCTCCGTCTTTGTCTCTGTCTTTGTCTCCGTCTTTGTCTCTGTCTTTGTCTCCGTCTTTGTCTCTGTCTTTGTCTCTGTCTTTGTCTCTGTCTTTGTCTCTGTCTTTGTCTCTGTCTTTGTCTCTGTCTTTGTCTCTGTCTTTGTCTCTGTCTTTGTCTCTGTCTTTGTCTCTGTCTTTGTCTCCGTCTTTGTCTCTGTCTTTGTCTCCGTCTTTGTCTCCGTCTTTGTCTCCGTCTTTGTCTCCGTCTTTGTCTCTGTCTTTGTCTCCGTCTTTGTCTCTGTCTTTGTCTCCGTCTTTGTCTCCGTCTTTGTCTCCGTCTTTGTCTCTGTCTTTGTCTCCGTCTTTGTCTCCGTCTTTGTCTCCGTCTTTGTCTCCGTCTTTGTCTCCGTCTTTGTCTCTGTCTTTGTCTCTGTCTTTGTCTCCGTCTTTGTCTCTGTGTTAGTCTCTGTCTTTGTCTCCGGCTTCGTCTCCGTCTTTGTCTCTGTCTCTGTCTCTGTCTTTGTCTCCGTCTTTGTCTCCGTCTTTGTCTCCGTCCTTGTCTCCGTCGCTGTCACTGTCTCTGTCTTTGTCTCTGTCTTTGTCTCCGTCTTTGTCTCCGTCTTTGTCTCCGTCTTTGTCTCCGTCTTTGTCTCCGTCTTTGTCTCCGTCTTTGTCTCCGTCTTTGTCTCCGTCGCTGTCTCTGTCTCTGTCTCTGTCTTTGTCTCTGTCTTTGTCTCTGTCTTTGTCTCTGTCTTTGTCTCTGTCTTTTGTCTCCGTCTTTGCCTCCGTCTTTGTCTCCGTCTTTGTCTCCGTCTTTGTCTCCGTCTTTGTCTCCGTCTTTGTCTCCGTCTTTGTCTCCGTCTTTGTCTCCGTCTTTGTCTCCGTCTTTGTCTCCGTCTTTGCCTCCGTCTTTGTCTCCGTCTTTGTCTCCGTCTTTGTCTCCGTCTTTGTCTCCGTCTTTGTCTCCGTCTTTGTCTCCGTCTTTGCCTCCGTCTTTGTCTCCGTCTTTGTCTCCGTCGCTGTCTCTGTCTCTGTCTCTGTCTTTGTCTCTGTCTTTGTCTCTGTCTTTGCCTCTGTCTTTGTCTCCGTCTTTGTCTCCGTCTTTGTCTCCGTCTTTGTCTCTGTCTTTGTCTCCGTCTTTGTCTCCGTCTTTGTCTCCGTCTTTGTCTCCGTCCTTGTCTCTGTCTCTGTCTCCGTCTCTGTCTCTGTCTGTCTTTGTCTCCGTCTTTGTCTCCGTCTTTGTCTCCGTCTTTGTCTCCGTCTTTGTCTCCGTCTTTGTCTCCGTCTTTGTCTCCGTCTTTGTCTCCGTCGCTGTCTCTGTCTCTGTCTCTGTCTCTGTCTCTGTCTTTGCCTCCGTCTTTGTCTCCGTCTTTGTCTCCGTCTTTGTCTCCGTCTCTGTCTCTGTCTCATGATCCGTCTTTGTCTCCGTCTTTGCCTCCGTCTTTGCCTCCGTCTTTGTCTCCGTCTTTGTCTCTGTCTTTGTCTCTGTCTTTGTCTCTGTCTTTGTCTCTGTCTTTGTCTCTGTCTTTGTCTCTGTCTTTGTCTCTGTCTCTGTCTCTGTCTTTGTCTCTGTCTCTGTCTCTGTCTTTGCCTCCGTCTTTGTCTCCGTCTTTGTCTCCGTCTTTGTCTCCGTCTTTGTCTCCGTCTTTGTCTCCGTCTTTGTCTCCGTCTTTGTCTCCGTCTTTGCCTCCGTCTTTGTCTCCGTCTTTGTCTCCGTCTTTGCCTCCGTCTTTGTCTCCGTCTATGGCTCCGTCTTTGTCTCCGTCTTTGTCTCCGTCTTTGTCTCCGTCGCTGTCTCTGTCTTACGATCCGTCTTTGTCTCCGTGTTTGCCTCCGTCTTTGCCCCCGTCTTTGTCTCCTTCACTGTCTCCGTCTTTGTCTCTGTCTTTGCCTCTGCCTTTGTATCAGTCTCTCTCTCCGTCACCGCCGCTGCCTCTGCCTCTGTCTTTGTCTCTGTCTTTGTCTCTGTCTTTGTCTCTGTCTTTGTCTCTGTCTTTGTCTCTGTCTTTGTCTCTGTCTTTGTCTCTGCCCTTGCCTCTGTCTTTGTCCCTGTCTTTTGTCTCCGTCTTTGCCTCCGCCTTTGCATCTGTCTTTGTCTCCGTCTTTGCCTCCGTCTTTGCCTCCGTCTTTGTCTCCGTCCTTGCCTCTGTCTTTGTCTCCGTCTTTGCCGCCGTCTTTGCCTCCGTCTTTTTCTCCGTCTCTGTCTCAGTCGCTGTCTCTGTCTTATGATCCGTCTTTGTCTCCGTCTTTGTCTCCTTCTTTTGTCCCCGCCTTTGCCTCCGTCTTTGCCTCCGTCTTTGTCTCCTTTTTTATCTCCGTCGCTGTCTCTGTCTCTGTCTCTGTCTCTGTCTTTGTCTCCGTCTTTGCCTCCGTCTTTGCCACCGTCTTTGTCATCGTCTTTGTCTCGGTCTTTGTCTACGTCTTTGTTTCCGACATTGTCTCCGACAATGTCTCCGTTTCTCTCCGTCTTTGTCGCCGTATTTGTCTCCGTCTTTTGTCTCCGTCTTTGCCTCCGTCTTTGCCTCCGTCTTTGCCTCCGTCTTTGTCTCCGTCTTTGTCTCCGTCGCTGTCTCTGTCTCTGTCTCTGTGTCTGTCTTTGCCTCCGTCTTTGTGTCCGTCTTTGTCTCCGTCTTTGTTTCCGACTTTGTCGCCGACATTGTCTCCGTCTTTGTCTGCGTCTTT